>JAPMOQ010060156.1:1016539-1039628 GCA_026543055.1 Argiope trifasciata
ATATATATATATATATATATATATATATATATATATATATATATATAAATAATAATAATGATAAATATTGCCACAGGAAAACATTCCAGAGTCAAATTGCTCCCACTTCATTTTTTTTTTATGTAAGAAGACTAAACTACTCAACTGTTATAAGAATTTCCCACTTATCATTAAAAAAAAATTGTACGGAGAAATTGATGGTAATTCAGAAAAATGAAAAAATACAAATCCTATGCTAAAGTACAAGTTAATATGTTGCATGTGTTTGTGTGTGTGTGTCTGTGTGTGTATGTATGTGAGCGCGCGCGCGCGTGTGTATGCATACACAGTTTCTCACTACAGTTTGTCACTGAAAAGTGTTATTTCCTATACAAAAATGTAATAAATGCTATGATTCTGGTAAAGGAATATCTTCAAATACCAGATAAGGCTACTTATTTCAGTTTATATTCTACACAATTAAATTACACAACAATGCTAACAAATATCATACAGATTTGGCAAAAGTATTTGATTATATGGTGAATTGTTAAAAAAATCAACAAAAATTCAGTTAAAGATAAAAAATTTGATTTAAAAAACTATTTAATCTCTCAGCATTATAAACCGATAATACCAATTATTATGAGGCATGGAAAATGTATAAGATATTTGTTTTGCATTTAAAAGTAAATATATTTTTTAAGGAAATACATTTTTCCAAGTTATCAATTTTCTTTAAGCACAGTTTCTCATATAAAAACTTTTATAATCGCAGTATTTAGATGTCAGTACAACTCAAATCATAAAATATTAAATCAGCAAATCTATTCGTAAATGATGAATAAAAATTGCTCATAAAATTCTGATTCACAAGTAAAATTTAAAATAGATAGTTATTGATAGTTTAAAATAGTTATTGATATTGCCCTGCTTAGTTTAAATAACGGTGCAGTGAACAAAAGGACATAAAGCTATAAACTGTTTATAAAAACGAAATGTTTAGTCGTTACACAAAAAATGGGCAAAAGAAGTTGATGGAACAGTTTAATAGTAAATTATACTATTTAACTGTTCGATTCCCCAGACACTTTACAGAAAGGATGAAATATTAAATTTTCATCTTTCAAATACCAAATAAATTCAACAAACGTTCGATTAAAATAACCACAATGCATGAAATTTAAGGAAACTAAACAAATTATGAAATCTTCCGAATTCATTAATGATGGTAATGATTAAAAGAGCACAAAATTTGGGCTAAAAATGGACGTAAAATACATTTTGAATGTTCAAATTCAAAAGTATTCCATTTCACTTTAACACATGAATATGAAAAACATAATAAACTGAATAACTTATACGGAATTTTATCAAAACTGCATTTGATAAAATTGATAGTAAATGTAATGATTCTTAATATACTCGTAAAACTTAAAAATTATTTTTTAATTTAAAAAATTATATTTAAAAAAATCATATTTTGAACTTACAATACACTTTAATTTTGGTCACAGCAATCGATCTACAGCAACGCAAACTATATCAAAGGTATTTAAAGCTTCTTTTTCTAAATTTTGTATGATATTAGTACCATGTGTCCACCGCGACAGCCAAGCAAATGTCCATTTTTATGGCAATCCTTATAGAAACAGGTTTCTGTAGGGAAGATCCATTTCGAATAAGAGGATTCGGATGGAAGTCTGGAGATGTATTTTTTTCTCGGCGTCAATTTGAAGCGTTAAAAAAAAAGTTGTTTCTCATTCATCTTCTCGTTTAGCCGCATTGGCACGTGTTTTTATATTCGTTTAAATTACTTTCGTTACAATTTATTAACCTTTTCTTTGGTTAACATTAACTAATTAATTTTTAATACTAATTAATTTTTTTCTTGCTTTTAATGCTGACATCCATTAAAATATCTTTTCAGTTTAAGAAAGGAGAGACGTTAAAATCATAAACACGTAAAATTATGCATAAGGTTGCAGAGTTTTATGGGGGGAAAAACATTTGTTCAAACTTTCCTTGGTAGATTTAATTCCAAGAATCTAAATATTCAAGCACGTTCAAGTGAGATTTAAGAAATAAAATATTTAGCGATATTTCTTCTAATCAGGTGCATTGATTGTGACAATAAAACAGTGGCTGGCAAGAATTCTCAAACGACATTGGTGGGCTTCGAACAGAAATGTAAAAAATTTAAGGATATTGGGACTGAAGAATTTTCAACCCCAAAATTATAAAAGGAATACGGGAATTTATTGCTATGCTGCTCATGATCACTGATATACAATGGAAAGAAAAGCCAAGCTATCCCTCTATTACTTGAAAGACAGTTAGCAAGAAAACGTTTTCTTTGAAATAATTGATTCCTTTTTGAACCCGGGGGAAATGAACACATAGCTATGTAGAATATTATTTTAAAATAAACTTTTACAAATTACTTTTTTTTTATAGAATAATGTACAGCGATACTGGTTTTATTTGTTCGGACTTTTCTTTAAGTCCAGGACCTCTGGCACGCACCTGAATGAACACTTGAATTATTTTCAAATTCAGAATACTTTTACGTAGAAACTTTACGAAATTATGTTGCGAAAAGTTTGTGCATATTGAAAATAAATTACAAGTCAAAGTTAGATTTTTTTTAAATCTAAAAGTTGATAGAACAGTAACTGTTAATTTTAGTTTCGGAAAATAGTATATATTTCAGAGCAAATAAATGAATAAATATTTTTAAATGTTTCAAGTATATTTAGCAACGAACACTTTACTTTATATTAGAATTAGAACAATCTTGTATAATAATCATGGAATAATTATGACTAATTATACTATTGTTTTAAATTTAAATTTGACAGATTACCACGTGTTTCGATCAGAGTTCAATATTAATTACTTACATAAATTTAAAACAAATGAAATCAAGACAATTTTTTTGTTATACATGATTTTACTTTTGATTTCTAAATTATTTTTTCCTTGTGCAAACGATAGGCACAGAAACAATTATTTAGTTTTTTTTTATTATTATTATTTGATTTGCATTGTATATACATGACTGGAATCACAGATATTTTCAATATTCCGAATATGCAAATATTTTCAGTTTAAATAACTATTTTTGAATTTGTTTTCAAAAATTAAATGTAATAATACAAAATATCCTCAGGCACTAAACGAGCCAATGTAAGAAATTTGAATGAATTTTAAACTAATCTTCCTACGTCAACTTATTTCTTTAGCAACTGCAGTAAACATAGACATTTGTCAGGTAATGTTCTCATGGTGGACACACAGCAGCTGTTTCACAGCATAATGCTTGTTTTCTTTGCAATCATTGTCATGAACTTTCTAACAGATTCTTTTGAATATTTAGCACAATAGAATTATTTCGACTTATATGCAGAGGAAAAAAATAACTTTGATATTATAGTTCAACAATGCATAAAGTTATTAAAGACCGTTTTTATCCAAATTTTAGAAGACTAAAAAATCGACTGAAATTTTTAAATTTAAGTCTGTAACAAAAATATATGTTTTCACATTCAAACAATAAATTGAATAATCCATACTTAGTAAATAAAAGACTATGGATAGTTAGTTAAACAAACTCAAAAGAGAACAGTTTTAAAAAGATATAACCATTATCAGTAGAAAAATTATATGAAAAAGTCCAGCAAAGCAATAACATAACCATGTTAATGCAGGAAGAAAACTTCGGTTTAAAAAAAAGGAAATTTGCTCTTTTAATTAATGCAAGCAAGTTATTAATTTTTTCATTTCATGTATTTGTAAAATGCATGTTTATATATTTAAGATATATAGAAACACAGCTTCAAGTTCGACAAAAAATATTGACTTTTGAAAAAATTAGAGAATTTTGTGCAGATCAACATTTAGATTCTTTTTAGTAGCAATTTTAAACTATCAACATAAAGGTATATAATAACCATCTTTTAGATACAAGATAATAAAAGGGAACTGACATTAACACCTATATCATACTTAGGATCATATTTAACAGGCAGAAGCTTCAAATTCCATGAGAAAAAGAAAAATCTCTGGAAGCTTACATTTATTTGACAGCTACACATATAATCAGAAACAGTTTTAACTCATGAAGAACATTCGTTAATATGATTATTATATTAAAGAAAGCGCCAACAAAAATGTTCCCGTGTGGCTTTTAAAACTGATACCATTTTTTATCTTTAAATTTTGTTGCTAATTGTCTTGCTGCGCTTTGAAAACTTTCAGCTTCAGACATCATTTTCTCTGTCCGGTCTTCCAACTGCGATAAGGCTTCGCCTCTCTCTGCTAGATTCTAAATAGATGAAAATATTTATATAAAAATTTAATTAATCCATTCAGATAAAAAACCACACATATTTATACACAGTATTCGACAATGAAAAATACTCTAACAAAAGCAAACAAATAATTACATTGAAAAAAATTAGTATAATAAAGATTTTATTTATATTAGAAATAATCTTTGCAAATTACTATAGCTAATCTACCATTAGTCAATGGAACATAATTTTTTTTAAACTTATTTAAATGTTTCCTGAATTTTTCAATTCGTACAAAACGGCGATGGTAGATTTAGAAGATCATCCTAGAAGGTTGATATTTTATGAATTATATTCTCTTTTATATGGCATTCAACTCTTTAAATTTCATTTTTTTTTTCTTTAATAGTTAGTCATTTCAGGTTGAATGGTAACAATCAATGAAAGCTAAATTTATTTTAAGAAGTCCAAAATAAGGTTCAAATTTTATATTAAGTAATGACGCGTACATAATGCAAAAAAGGGAGAAATTATGCACAGTATAACCACCATTTCTCGGCCATCCATGAGATAAAATGTATCGTCTACATATTTCTTAAGAAACACTTCATTGACAAATAGAATTAGGTCTTTAAATACATATATTTGTATAACTTTGCAATAGTTCTGCATGGCAGTTTTGAATCAAATTGACAATACAATGAGGCTAGACATATAAATGTTTTTCTTCCAAAAAATTATAGATCACACTTCCAATATCCAGTTTTAACAGTGAATAATCAAACTGAGGGACAGGTAGAGAAGTGGGGGAACAGATAATCCGAGTACCACTCTTATAGGCTAACCTGGGAATAAAACATTAGTCATTTATGTCAATTTTTAAAGTGAATTATTCTAAGGAAGCGAAAAAATATTGCCTCGAGAGCTATTTACAATTACAGAGGACCATTACTAATGATTACTGGGGACAAATGACCATTAAATCATATTATACCCTAGAGCCCAGTCACTCTAAATATGAAGCTTCAACAAACTATTATTGTTAATTTTTAAAAAAAGAGGATATAACTTAATCAATTCTTATTCCATGAAAATTTTTTGTTCCTGTAGTTTACAACGTTAATATATCTTGCATTATCCAGTTTTAAAAAAATGAATTGAAGAAGCGGCTGAACGCAAAAATAATATGGAACATTCGGAAAAGACAAAGATCGGGTAAAAGAGCCCAAAAGAGAGAAGGGTGGGGGAGGGAACTGAAGTAGTAAATCAGAGAAAAGAGAATGGCATAAAAGAACAGGATATTGACGTTGAAAAGACAGAAAAGGACACACATGGAAATGATGAGGAAAATAATAGAAAACAACATTCCACCATCAAGACCATCGGGGTTATTAGGAAAATTTGAAGTATTGAACAAAAACCATATTAAAGAAACGTAATTATTAAACGTAGATGACAATATTAAACGTAAACAATTGTCTAGCAGTGTTCTTGTCATGGACAGACAGGGGTCTGCAAGGGATCAGACAGAGGACTCACATTTCCAGGCCAGAATAACAGTAGTAGTAAACAAGATCAGAGCACTAACTCAAAAAAATTCATGACGTCGCACTAAATGACGACACGAGCGATGTGAATTTTAGAACCAAGGGAAGAATTTCTCCATTGTCAAGTTAAGTGATAAGAAATTAACTCTTCCCTTCCAACGCTATATATTTAACTAGTCGTAACTGATGTATTTGAGGAGATAGAGAAATATATTTTGCTGTTTACAAGAAAAGTTATTCGAGTTTTCCAAAAATAAGACATATATATGCTTTTAGTATGCAGTCTTTCAAACTATAGTGGAAATTATAAGAATGGTCCAGGAGTCACTGTTTTTGACTTCCCTGAAGATGAAAGGCTTAAAATGAAATGGTTAAATACCATACATCATAATGGATTCTATCTGATGAGCATAGAAGGGTAAGTTTATTTAATTGTTTTAAAATAATCTCAAATGCTTCAAAGGGAAAAAAATATTACTTAATCTTTATAATTTCTTAACTAATTCCTTTCATAATATCATTTCTGATATTGTATTATAACAATGTAATTTTAAATTAGCCAATAAGGTTCCATGTTGAAGCTACACCAGGAAAACATCGTAATTTTGAATTAACGAAGACAGATAATGAAGATGACAAATGAACGTCCTCTCTAAGAATTTCCTTGTCTCACCTATATGAATATATTTAAAATTCAATGTCACTTTTAATGTACACTAGGTTTGCATACATGATGGATCTTTAGAGGACATAGTTTTTGCATAAACCTTCAATTCCAGAGCCGAGAACCTGCCATCAGAGACGGGGGGAGGCAGTTTTTTAAAAAATTGGCATTCGTCTGATCGTTTAAATTGAATGGAGACCTTGGGCTGCTAAGCAGGCTCTCATTACAAATTATTCTACGTTGAATACAAAAACCTCTGATTTAAATTTATTCGTGCACTGAAATTTTATGATGTAAAGATACGTTTTTAAATCCAAAGAACTAAATAGTAAATGATCTGGATTAATTACGAAATTTCATCTAGGAAATGTCAAAAAAATTTATTGTAACACTTCTACAATGATTAATCAATCCTGGATGAAATATTCATAATTTAAGTTGTCCAATAAAGCAGTGAATTCAAAAATTCAATATTAAGCATTATCCCTCAAACTTAAAGCTTTTGAAAGCTAGATCACAACCGTAGGTATTTCTTGTCACAATTGAGATAATAATCTAAAATGATAGATAATAGTTTTAGCTGTTAGCAAAGAAGTCCTATCAATGGATTTGATAATTAGATTAAGCGGATGATTTTGTACCTTTGAAGTTACAAAAGGATGGCACTTTTCTAATAAGAAAAATTTAACAAACTGCTATTACCTTTAAATAAATCCATTTAAAGGCAACTAAGAACTCTTAAAAAACTGGATGATTCAGCCAAGTTAAAACATATATAAATATATATCAGTTTATAAATATCACAGAAATACTTATATTTTACCGAAACATATACATAAGCGTGTTCATGTTTCGAAGTCAAAAAAAAAAAAGTCCTTTCTATAAAATTCTATTGAAATTTGATAAACTATGATGTATAAAAGAATGGGGTGAAACAAAGGGTAAAATATACAGGGTATGCAAGCTGTGGCCTAACAGCTAATTTCTAAACCGTTACAGGTAGGAAATAATTAGAATTGAAAAAATGTTCTAAATGGTGTGAATAAGTACATTTTATAATTATTCAGTTAATGATTGTTAAAAAAATACAAGCTTTATACAAATAAAAATACAATTTTTATGTCGACTATGATCCTATTAGCCATATTTAATTTTAAAAATTACACAATAATAACTCAAATAAAGAAAAGTCCATCGTCTGTAGCTAAAATGTAGATTTGAATACCACTGTTTTAGACAATTTCAACCGCCTGTAAATCTGTAAATTGGCTTAAAATAATGAAGTTCAAAGAGTCGTAACAATATAAATTTAAAATTCGCATGTATCAAGAATATTTTACTATATCACACTAATGTGATAGGGGGGGGGGAGAGTTTATAGAAATTTAGGCATAATAATATCAGCAAGCACATCAATTATTTCAGCAGTGCATTTATCGACTCTAACAACATGATACATAATTATCTGCATCAAGAGCCTTCTTTCTCAGCTGAAACTATATCCCCAATGGTTTAAGTTAGTTATTGGGTCACGATTATGAGTATTGCAGAAGCATACTCAACCTTCACATAATTAAACATTATTTATATTAAAGATGAACGACACCTCAAAATATTTTACAAAGGTGTAACACCTCACCTCAAAACATTTTACGCATAGAAATGGATACCACCACCACATCTTTTCAAGTCACTGAAATATCTATCAACCCTCTAGGCCGGTTACATTTATTAGGTTTCCCATTAGCAATAATTCTGGTCACACATAGAACAGTAAAACAAAGAAAAGAATTATCGAGTAAAACAAAGGAATGAAATCTTAAAGAACGTCCCTACTGTCATATGAAGTCGACTGTATTGCATTATGAAAATAGTAAAAATAAATTAGTTATACCTGTTTCACTTTAGCAAGTTCTCCACCCAGCGTTCCTGCATGGGCTTTTATTTGTTCACTGTTTGAACTGATATGTACATGGCTAGCTACATTTTTAGAAGGTTTACCACTAGATACGCCAACTAAAGGAAAAAGTAAAGCATTTTAGTATGAATGCAAAAGAAGAAAGAAAAAATAAGCATATTGAAATCAATAACGAAAAAAACTTACATAACTCCTCTCTGTCAAGTATACTTGGGGCTGAACCAAAAAGTCCTTTGAAGAAACTTTGTTTTGGAGCTTCTGGCAGTTCTTTGTTAACAAAAAGAGTTCCAAGCATATCTTGCAATAAATTGCTGAAACATATTTGAAGAAAATATACATTCAATTAATTTATCGGGGAGATTAGAATGCATAAGCAATCGTTATTCACTCAGATTCACAGATATCCAAATAGAAGATAACATATATTTACTTTCAAATGCAATTCTTTTCTGCATATCTATATTATTTAATAATTCTAAAATAAAATATATATTAAAAAAACTGCTTCGATATATGAGACCGTAGTTATCATACCCGTCACAGGAACGGAATAAAATTTTGGTTCAAGGTATTTGGAGTTATGCGCTCAAAAATCATGTGAAACACAATAGTTAAACTCTGACATTTGCGGTTACAGTGACAAATTTCAAAATTTTCAAATCACAGAGCCAATTTTCTTTTTATTCGAATGTGTTCTCCAACGCAAAACCTGGCGCTGGAACTGCATCCGTAACAAGAAAAACTCCATCAGTAGACACACTAAGAAAAGAGAAAATAACCAATGATAGCAAGACAACAAAAAGCAAAACATTTTCTTTTTGTGTTTCACAAATTTTCTATTTGACCTATTCAACCACAATGATATTTCGCTTGTGGCCCATGGTTACTAGAGCCAAAACATATACCACGCCGAAAAGAATCTGTTGAACTTCACATCTCAAGTAGGCACACCGCAGTTGTTTTCTCTTCTCTTCTTAGTCTCTCTAATGCTGGTAATTTTCGTTCCTGCAGGTGCCGTTTCAACACAATTTATTATTATTATTATTTGCTATGGAGGACACATTCAAATAAAAAAAAGTTGGTTATGCTATTTGAAATTTTGTCACTGTGATTGTAATTATTAGAGTTTAACTATTATTTTTCATATGATTCTTAAAGCATCCTTCAAAACACCTGGAACCAAAATTTTAATCCGTTCTTGTGAATGCTATGATAGTTACGGTCTCATACCCGGTGTAAGAAAACCATTCTTTTCAATTTCATGTATTCGAATTATGTAAAGTAATAATAATAATAATAAATAATTCAAGAATTGCTATGTTTTAGATGCCTCCAAGGACATATCGTCTTTAGATATGATGGCCTTTAAGATCCTAATTTATTCTAGTGTTAATACAATTATTATCATTTTTACGTCCCAAAATCATATATGTCTAGGCGAGAGGCAAATTCTTTATTAGCCTGATGATTCCATAAATGTAAGTTATCAGTTGTAGGTAAGTTTAGGTGTCTGAAATTGTTGCAATTTCATTTGTAATTTGCTTATTTTATAATACTACAAACGGTATCTTAAAGAATTTGTCAAGCATTAAAATTAATCCTAATAAATGAATCGTTATCAATGACATAACATTTTTTTTTTTCGCAATTTTAGACGGTGTGCAAATAGCAAGGTTCTAATGGTAAGAAACATTCAATAAAGAATAATAGAAAATATCAAAAGCATAAAATTTAAAATCAATATAACAGCATTATATTTCTCTTTCATGAGCATTAGCATTCAAAATAATTATAAACTCACCAATAATCAGCAGAGATAGAAAATTTCTGTAGTTCGGTAGGAGAACATAAATATACCCCATGGCCATTCTTACTAAAACAAAAGGTTCTAGCAACACTGAAAAGAAAATTCATTATATATGATTACATGTGTTTAAAAGTTTACTTCATTTTTATGTAGTATATCAATTAAAAAGTCAAAGCAAAAGAGCAAAACCAAGTAAGAAAAGGAATTCAGATTATTTTAGTAGTTTAGACATGTATTTATATTGCCAGGAAAAAAGTAAGGTACAGCTTCTTTTTAGAACACTCAAAATATGAAATAAAAAATGGTAGTAGGAAAGATGATAAGTGACTTTAACTATATTTTATAAAACAATTTATTCACTACCAATTCCAAAAAAAAAAAAAAAAAAAAAAAAAAAAAAAAAAAAAAAAAAAAAAAAGACATTTCTATAGAAATTGTAAGAAACTGTCAACATCAAATTTTCGAAATTAAGCTATTTGTCCAACAGATAATCATGGATTATTATATTATAGTAGTAAAATATATTTTATGAAGAGAAGAAATTATAGTATATATAATATGTTAAGATGGTGGGACATCATTAAGGTAGATATTGTAGTTAATCTTTCCGGGACGAAGTTTAAGTAGATAAACTGAATATTCACTTCCTTTTTTTAGAGGTTAGATACTGAAACAAAGCATGTAGATGATTCAACGTTACTCGGCATAACATTTTTATCCCCTTATTTATGCTTCTTAAGGATTAATTATTTCTACGATATTCAACAATTACGCCTTTCTCGAAGTCAGGCAATCTTGAATTTTGTGGCTTTTTGCATGTAACTATTGCCGATGCTGTTTCCTACGCGATATTTAAGCACAGAAGGCGTGTTGTAAATAGTACAGCAGATATCCTTATTTGCATAGGTCTCCAAATACTTCTTGGTATATAATGTGCTAGGGTGAAATATCTGTTATTACTTATAAATCAAAAAATATTCAAACAATCCATTGTCAATAAGAAATGAAATTTGATAAGGATGAAATTTGAGCAGAAATAACAATCTTTATTTTAATCTTTAAAAATCTAGGTAATGAGAGAAAAATAATTTAAAAAATGTACTTAAGATGCAACCAATTTTTTCCCTCAATTTTGCACTCTTTAAATCACTTGGCAAGGCACTTGCCCTGCCCGTCTGATCCCAGTTACGCCGCTGGCTGTGGCAGCATGGCTTAGTACTGAAGCAGGCACTCGCATACGGTGGTGATAACACAACCGAGATGCATTTCATTGTTATTAAACTTAAATTGAATGAAATTATCATAAATTTAATCTCATAAAACTTAAATAATTGACAAATATCGTGCCCAAACTTAAAACATTGTATGCAATTTATGACAAATCAGACAAATAATTTCATGCCTTATTATATTACTATTAATACAATTTTCTAATGATTAATATAATCATTCTTGCACAGCATGCAAATGGTAAATATCTACAATTAAACTTTTAAACAATTGGTAATAATCTGCAATTCACAATTAATATTTTTTGAGATATAAATATGCGTGCGTGTACTTATTTTCATGTTGGTATTGTTCTTTGATATGAAGATCAAAACAAAACGAAATTTCAACTTAAGAGATTGAAAAATGCTCCTGTCTCACCCGAAGCATCTATTTTTAACACACATTTGATAGGTAATTTAATGGAGAAGTCACCTCACTTCTCGCTATTTTGTTAAATGCATTGGAAAGTGAGTCACAAACACAAGAGTGAATTAGTAAACAGACTAGAACATTTGGTTATGAACGTAAGGGTTAACTCGTGAACGGTCAACAATGTGTTAAACAACAACAAAAGAAACCCTTAAATTTAATAAGTTTTTGAACGTTTGATGGCGGTAAATGTATAAACTCATTGTATAATCAATCGGTGAGACCGTTAATGATATTTTAGGAGGTATATTAAAGTACTTTCTTCTTAAACCTAAAAAAAAAAAAATACTAAGGTGAATGAATACCTGCTCTGAGATCTTAATCATATCCCATTCTTCAAAGACGCCCCATTTAAACAGCAAACAAAATATCCCAATAAATACCTCTTTTTCAAAATAATAATAATAATAATTTCACCTGTGAAGCAATTAGCAGATACTATAGCACCCTGGTTGAAATTCGACCTTCAAGATTCGAAATGACCTTCAATGAATCTGAGCCAAATTTCTGCTCTCGAAAACCACGATACAATGGACATATCATTGCAAGAATGTTATCGCTTTCTGCTTACCTAGTTTTCCTAGTAGTTTACTAGTACGGTCGTTTATATTAGATGCTTGCATATATTTTGATCATTTTTCATTTTAAAAAGACCTTTATTGAGAAAAATTGGTACAATATATACAATCAAAATAATTTTCTACACTTTCTACAACCTTTTTCCTATATTCGTCCAATCAGTCTTGAAACTAATTGTCTTTGAATTTTTTGGGTCCTCCAGGCCGTTTTTTGTCATTGACATTGAAATAATATCACACTTAAATTGTTGATACCAAAACCGAAGATTGGGACATGACGGAGTAGTATCATTATTAGTTTCTAAAAGTGTCTGATGAGTTTCGGCAGTAGATTTCTTCAAATGAAACCAAAAACGCAAAGAATGTTGAACATTCAGTTTGGCACGTTCTATGATTGGGGTCTTTGTACAATGAATAAATATAATACTAAATGGAAAACTTTCAAAATAATAACAAAGAAATAGTAGTAAATTGGTAAAACTCAAAAACCATCGCCGTGTATATAGATACTTCGCATGTTTACTTACAGAGATGACGCTGATTAAAATATATACGTCACATTAGGGCTTATTTCTAACAGCATAAAGTTAGGCTGCATTCACTTACAGATATATCATTTTTTAAAGAAAAGGGAAGGGCAGAAAATTTTATGTCAAGAATGGATTATCCTCGGAAGGGAGTAGGGATGTCATAAATTTGCAGTTGACATGTCATTTCTATGAAGATTGAATAGATTTTAAACCCTCCACATTCCCCATGAAAAAGTCGGTCTCCTCTAGCATCTGTGCGGAAAACTGCCACTGTGTTTCTGTTATTTTGTTAGTATTAGTTGCTTACTAGTGTTATTAATTTCTACAAGTACTGTTCTTGGGCACATCTAGGCTTGGTTTTTGTAACCGTGTTTACTGGAATAACTGCGAGATCAAGATTAGTTTTTCCCTATCCATCCAGTTGGATTAAATTCACCATACATGCACACATAACAATTTTCGTAACAATAATAAATAATATACCCTAGGATTCAAAGCGAATCTGCTATCAGGCAAACCTTTACTTAGTTTTTTATGCTGAACCGCCAATTTCAAATACAAAATTGAGCTGAGCTACAAGAAAAGCAAGAAAATACTTGACAAATACATAAATTTAAAAGAATAGAGAGTTTTGAAAAAATTAGGCACTGTTTCATAATTTCATTTAAACCATGACCTTTAAACTGTAAATGACATAAAAGAAATAATAACTATTAACTAAAAGCAATGACAGAATATTTTATTACAACAACACAAAACAGAATTCCTTTTATAGAAAATCTTTATTTAAAAGGAAATAAACAACTTTATAGACACTTTTGATATCATACGCTATCTGAAAATAAACTTACCGCATATCAACTAAAGGTAGAAACTCTTCAGTACAAATGATTCTCAGTGAAGGCAAACTATAGATAGTAATACTTCCACTTGCAGCATAACAGCATAAACATATTTTATCTGAAAAATTTATATTTAGTTAAAGCTTCATGTCTACATCGGAATTATTTTCAAGCTATCCATAAAATTAAAAAAAATACAGGAAAATATTTTCCATGAAATTTTTCTTATTATGCATGCCTACTTTTTCAAAGGTCGATTCACTTCAAATAACAAATTACTTTTATAGTATTTTTACCCAGTTTTACAACAAAAGATTTTGCGATGTCAACTAAACTTATCTGCAAACTTCCAAACCACAATAGCAGTAGGATGTTTAAATCTTGGCGTCACATTTAACGTACACATAGGACCACAGCGAAATTTGAATTTGGAATCTTACGAACAAAACTGTACTTCCAGGTCACCACGGTCATTATATTTTTATATTTACAGTCACGTTGAATTTCAATTGAACATTTCCAATGGCAACTCTAACTAAAAATTCCGCAGAAGTAGTTATTCATGAATTTCGAGAATATAAAATAGAAATGCACTAGGCAAAACAAACAAAAACTTATTTTCTTTTTATATGGGTAAATAAGGAGTCCTTCAAAATTATATATATATTACTGGCAAATATGAAATTCGACATTCTAAATAATGTCTAAAACTGGCCAAAAATGTATGAAACGATTCATATTTCACACATTTCCTGGTCATTCTACAGAAAGCCAAATGGGAAAACGGAAAATTATGAAATGCATTTAGTGGACTTCGTTTCGTTTAATTTATGAAAAATAGAGCTTATCATTCTGGTACCAAAAGAATCCTTTTGACTGCAAATTTCAAGTAAAGCTTTCCTATAAGAAGATTCTTTAAAAGGTATAAATGCAGGGAAGCAGCTAGGAACAGGAAACGAATGGAAAGCATCCAAACAATGGGAAAAGGTCAAACTAATCAGATTATGCAAAAAAAGTGTCTGTTTCAACCAATATGGACGAGACTTCCGTTTCTGATGCCTGTTTCTGTGTTTAAAAGAAACGAGTAACAGACTTGCCAGCAAAAAGTGTTGCAAAAAATTTATAATCTCTTTCGCCATGCTAGTAAAGCTGAAGAAATGAATATTTTGTGCACCATTTGTTTCAAAACTGAAAATGCTATTGAAGATAAAATAAATTCTTAAATCAGTTTCAAAATACAAGTCCAAAAAATAATTAAAATAAATCCGGGAAAAAAAATTCTCACTGTTTTTATAGATAGCGCAAGTTCCTATTCCTCACGTCGACAAGGGGCGAGGTGATTCGCGCAATATATTGACAGTTGTAATTGGTGTGACACAGGATGGTTTATACCGACTTGTAACTTCTAAAGGAATTTTTTAAAAATGCGAAATCCTAATTCACTTTATACTCTAGGAAACTGCTTAGAATGGAAGATATTCTTTTCCACAAAATTCCTCTCAGGTTAGTTGCAATAGCTTAGTCCAGTGGAAATGACCAGGGATTCGTTAAATGTATATGTAAAACAATGTGTCAAAATCTGAAATATCTGCGTAAAAAATGTTACTGAAAATGCCATTCAAGCCTACCATGTTGCAACAAGAAGGCTAATTTTAATTTCTTTTTTAAATTAAAATTGTGTTACCCTTAATAAGAAAAGCATAAAATTTGTCTTGCATGCTTTCATTTTTCCTTATGTATTTTGAATAATTTTTTAAAGGCATTATCATTATTTTTTCAGACTAGTATTTATATTTTTGAGAAATGCATGCCATTTATATAATACCCTTATCATCGCCTTTTTCAATAATTTCCCTGAATAGCATTTGATATTTTTAGAATGCTAGGTATTATATACAATAAAGTACATAATTTTCATATTTTATACTTTGCTAGAAACGTCCACCATTATATACAAAACCTAGACAATCTGTAGAATACGACCTTTCATGTTTTGCAGGTAACATACACACACATTTATATATTTAAAAGATGCTAATATCAGAAGAAAAAACATGATAAGAACTTTCTAAATTAATCAAATCCAGACTACTTAAAATGTCAGACAACAATAAAAATCTTTCAAATTTCTTCAAAACTATATTCCTATCTTTTGAAAAATATAGCAAATGAAAGTGCATAGCTAGAAGATTTATGCACCCTAAGAAAAATGTTTATACAGAGACTTATATAAAAATATTCCACAACTAAAATGAATTTTTTTAGACTATCGTTCCTAAATAGCCCAAAGAATTTTAATAGTATATTAGAAAATTGTTGCAGTATTTTTTTTACAATGAGCAGCTCTTATTAAAGGAAAACAATGTATATTAAAGTAGAAGAGTTTCCATCGGAGTAGTGTGAAAGCGAGCTTAGAACCAAATGATAACTAATAAGAAAAAGTGGGGAAACACAAAGCAACAGATCAAAGCATGCAAAGGAGCATCCCCCCCCCTTATATAAAAAGCATCAGAGAGTTATTAGTCTCGTTTGCATCCAAAATAGTCCGGCCACTATTGCCTCAATGGAAGAAATCCTCCGTTTTCACTTCCAGCTGTTGCATGGAAAACGAATTTTGATGTTATCTGCAGATGATCTCAATGTAGCCCCAACTTGAATGCCTCCAATTTATTGACTCCTTTTCTGCCTTCCTCCATTTTATTTATTTACTATTGTTATTTCATGTTGCTCATTCTTAATATGGAAAAATAAACCAAAAAGGGTTTTAAAAACACCACAAGATTTTAAGATAATTTCTCGGGGTACTGATGCTATGCTGCCTTAATAGATGAGTCATCACTGTATGTTACAATTATATATATTTTCACTTATTTAAGGATAGCTTTTTATCAACTGAAATTATTTACCAAAAACAAGCCATAGGACAATTTCTTTCGATCAAAAGCAATTGTGGAAGAAAACTAATTAGTCTACTTGTGCTTTTGAACTTAAGCAAATAATTTTAGAATCGCTTTTACAATTTGGGAGTGCAGCCAATGCTCTGAATTACTTACATTTTTTACTCTTTAGGAAGAGAGATTCGTTACTCATTAGGAACTTTTCTTCCTTAGAATAATAAAATACGGGTGCTTTTGAAATAATAATCGAAAATCATTTTTGAGTTTAATTTTAGTCCTAAAATTAAAACAATATGAACATTATCATACTATTTTAATAAGAAAAACTTCTTAAAAAAGCTCAATAACGGTCTTTAGGAAGTTGCAAAAGCAACACATTTTAACTACAAAAGAAAATAATTCAAATATATTTTACTATAACAAAAGGAAAGCATGAGTTGGAAAATTAAATTTGTGAAGGGATTTAATATAATGATACTACTCATTTAGGATATTCATTCATTAAGATATTAAAACGGAATAATGAATCTAATTCAAGAAAGTGGTCCTTAAAATTTCAGCATAGCTTATATACTAGTAATCTGACACCATGACTGAGTGTCTAAATAGCTGATAGATTATATCAGCCTGCTAAGGGCCATTTTCACTGACACATCTGGCCATTATTCGTTCATATTAAAAAGGTATAGAAAAAACTATTAATCTCGTTAATTGATACAGATAATTAACTGTATTTTTCCATTCTCTGTCAAGTTAAAAAGATATAAAAAATACTATGAACTAACAGTGAATTTTCTTCTTTTCAGCGACTATTTTTTAAGTCCTTAAATATATTATCGCTATATTTAAGGACAGAAGCAGAGGGATGCCACTAAATCCAATGAGTGCAATGCTAAAATGAAGAAACACACACATACACACACACATTAAGTTAATTAACATAAATGCATAATATTCAACAGGGGTGGATAAGAAAGATATATTTCACTAATATATGGTATTATACACATACCATGATCTTTAAGCAAAATAACTTCGGCTTTTACTACAAATGAAGTTTCTGTCAAATTGATTTTTTGAAGACAAGACTGAGAAGGAGCTGTTACAAGAATTGCTTGTTTCTCTGAACACATCAATACCAATTGAGAATCTTGAAAATCAGCCGTTGGAGAGACTTTGCTCTTTGAATGATTATTGGATGAAAGCTCTGAAACACAAAAAGATTCTTATTATAACATAATTTAACAGCTTCGTTTGTAGCTCACTGAATCATACATTAAACCATATAAAAATTTTCATCTAAAATTTCCTTTATGAATCCTTAATATTACAACTATCTATCTAAAAATGTTATATGTTAGTAAAATGAAAGCGATATGGCACGATAAATTTAATTCATTTTTAATATAATAATGTAAAACCTTTCTTTGGGAATACAATTTAATGTTATAAATTTAAGATAATTTATTCTTTGAAGATAAATACTTCATTTAAAAGTACTGAAATTTAATCAGAGAATGCTTTTGTGATGATTCATATCTTTTTTATTCTTATTTATTTAGTAAATATCTAAAAAATTAAAACCACTAATTTAAACAAAGGCTTAAGATTTCACTTAAGAAAGGGGAACTTCTCTCTTTACTCTAACCGTACAAACAATAAACATTTGTCATCCTTTCGATTAAGTTTTTGATTAAAACATGTCTAAGTGCAGGCAAATTTTTTAAATATAAAACTTTAACGTCTCTTTAAAAAATAAAAAATTATGGAATATTTCAATAAAATAAGCTTGGAGTTTATAATTTACAACACAAAGTATGAAAGATATTTCTCCTGTTCAGGATAGCCTGCTCTCCCTCTTTATCACGGGATATTTCTACTACCATCAAAATATATCCACTAAAGGTCACCTTGCACAGAACTTAAGGCAGAAACAATACGAATTCTTGAACTCTGGCTGACTCTCTTTTCCTTCATCTATGTTATATATGCAGTAACATGTTAATGGATATTTTAAATTCAATATAATCGTTTACTTCAGAAAGTGTTCAGATTTATTTGATGGAGACAATTTCTAAATGGATATTTTGCAGCTAACAAATAGATAAATAAAAGCCCTGTTCCCCGAAACGACAGAGAAAATCGGTCAGTCATGATATTATATTTCTTGAGTAATATGCATACTAATTTTTATAAAATAGTAATCTATAAAGTTTTAATGAAATTAACGCTTGCCTTAAATAATCAATGTTGGGAAGGTACGTGAAAAAACTTCAAATGACAATTAACATGACAGTTACACTGTTGAACGGTCAATCTGCTGAGGATTTCTCCAAGCAATTGCAATGCCCGTGTTCCTGTCGACGAATTGAGAGGATTGATTACACTTTCTCGGAATTTTTGCAATTTCTTTATATTGAAAGATGAGCTCATCAACAAAGTGTTCCCGAATATCACTGATAATCCCTAACGACCGAGTGAGCGTGCAATTTTGGTGACTAAGAACAAAGATGTGGATGAATTAAACTTCGTAATTCAGAATCAAACCGTTGGTACTCTGCATTCATTCTTGGATGTGCCTGGCTTACCACCGCAAAATTTGGCTGGGTGGTCATGATGCTTCGAAACCTAAACCTACCAAATCTATGAAATGGAACGCGTTTGGTGATTAAAAAAACTAATGATCAATGAGTTTCACGTGACTATACTCAAAGGAAAACTCAAAGATGAGGAAGTTCTCAATCTGAGGATTCCAATGATCCCAAGCGAGATGTTCTTTAAGTTTAAACAAATTCAATTTCCAATTCGCGTTGCATTCGTAATGACGATTAACAAATCATAGAACCAATCGTTGAGTGTTTGTGATTTGAATCTAGGAAACCCATATTTTTCCATTTATGTGACATGTTCACGTGTTGGTAAACCATTTGCTTTATTTTTTCTTGCACCTGATAGCAAAACAAAAACTGTTGTATATTAGAAGGTGCTTGACTCAAGAGAATACACCTGGATGTATATATAGAATGAATAAAGAAAATGTCTTTCTGACAAGCCATTATTTTACTTATTTTTTGTAGTTTTGATGATTTTTATATATTACTAAAATAAGTCAAATATGCTTAAAATCGGAACAGCCGCTCTTCAGTTATAAATGGTTAATTAAACTATTCATTGATTGTTAGGCGGTACGAAGTTCGCCGGGTCAGCTAGTATAACCATATTTAATAGAGTGGATAGATACACCATGTAACTGTAATTGCAATGCATATATCATATATCTTCAAGGAAAAAAGAGCCATTCGAAACTGGTTTATTCTTTCCATATATTAAGATATTTGATTTTCACTGTAAATTGGATTAGAAAAATCATGAAACGATTTCGTGAGTTCTAAAGAAATAAGCAGCTTACTCTTTCGTTCCTTATCGTTATTTGATTTGTTTTCTGACTTCCATGGCTCAAAATTAGGCGATAGCATGGTTCCTGCTGAATCAAGGAAGGATACTGACAAAATAGAACCTTTCAACCGATAAACAGTTCCTAGAAAATTAAATAAAAAATATACTATTTTAATTTAAGCATCACAAATTACACTGAATTACTCATTTACAAAGTGGATAAAAATCAGTGATAGGAATTTTCACATTCTGGATAACTGCATATTTTGAAAAATTATAAATATGATAGCACACATTATTTTACCAAAAAAATTGTGAAATATCAGACACACGGAAAAAAAATTCATTCAATTCAAATGCCCATTAAAGGCTTTCCATGAAAAGAAATAAACACACCAATTTTTAAATATTCTTCCAGATATTAAAAAGCTATATTCATAAACAGATTTCGGAAAAATAGGTATAAATTTTAGCAAGGCGGATTTGAAAGGTAAAAATATTTAGTAAACCTTAATTAAAGATGCTGAAATATTACCAATAATACTAAATACACACATTTACCAACACAAACTACCAATCAAATATCTCTAAAACTTTGATTCTTCTGCTCTCAATTCAACAATAAAAAATATGAAAAACATTTTTTAGCTATTTAGATATAGTTTCTGTTTCTATAGATTATATTTCTATATTGCGTTTTGACAAAAGAATTGATGTAGTTATTCAAAGACCAGTAGACAAGACGATTTTCTTCTCCCAGGGAAGAGAGAAAAAAAAATTCTGGTGATTAAGATTTTTTAAAACAAAGCAAAAATAATATTTGTATATCCTTATAGCTTGATGTCTTGAATGTACAGACATAAATACATATTACATTCCGAAAAATTAAAGTAAATTATTCAATAATAGAATTTGCATTGCAAGTAATACAGTATATTTTTAACCATACTTTTCATAATTTCATCCTCGCCTCGAAATCAGAACGCTGAACGCCTTTGATACTTATAGATCGTAATAAATCTATCACGCACACTCTCAATTAAACTTCTCAAGTCCTTCTTTATATCTGAAGTCTTTGCAACCAAAATGCAGAGGAAGAAAATTTAAAAAGAGCTGTTGAAACTGTTCATTAAAAATTGGTCATGGTCACCGTCTTTGTATTGTAAACGGAATTGGACGTTAGTTTCCTTTACGGAAATCAAAAAAATCGACAGAGACATTCCAAACTAACTGCATACTTTTATCGACAGCAAAAAATGGAACTCTGAATCTTTTCTTCCAGCGAGAGGAGAAATAGAGAAGCAGTTCTCTCGTTTTAGAGATTTTTTAAAAAAAATCTAATTCTTATAATCTCTCTATTTCTCCCATTCATTCTTTACTGATTTTAGAAGTTTAGGAGAGTGGGACAAGATAACGAACAATTTTATCCATATTCTTGTAATTCAAACTTAATCATATAGCATTTAAAACAAGCTGATAAGTAAAGTCCTTTTAAGCCCTTTAAATTCAAGATGGCGTCTCGTGTAACAAAGAAAGTAGTGAGTACCTGCAGTAAAGTGACTATGCTGAATTTATTGAGACAGGTTATAGCTTTTCTAACGGTGAAATAAGAAAGTTACAAAAAATAACTTTAAACAAAAGATATTTACCAAACACAGAAAAATATACGTTATATCATGCTAAAATGCACATGAAAGAGTTTCATGAAGTAATTGGTGGAGATATTTAGGTTTAAAATTATGAATTTCCCATGACTTGAAAAAAAAGGCTCATCTTAAAACTTAAAAACGTATTCTCCTTTATTCTACAGAGTAATGTACCTGGTATATCCAGCAGAGAGATTTTTAAGGACTACAGGTGGACGCCCATATTAAACAACATCAACTAATGAAAATAGGAAGGCAATTCTTCGATTATAAAAACGATTTTCAAAAATATTACATAAATTAAAGCATTTATTAAAAATTCCAAATCAACTATAAGTGTACAGGAGGAAGACCCGTAATGGAAAAATTTCTATCAAAATTTATCACAGAAATAATTGCCATTATGAATATACAAAATAAAAGAAAGCTAAATCTAAAGAGGTTGGACGTAAACTCCTACAGTCGTTACAGTGAATAATTATATTATAGTGTACATTTTTAAGTCCTCTTCAGTCAATTTACTTTATGCTGATTATATGTTATTATGATTGCATAAACTTAATCAGAGCAATTCCCTCTTGGTGATTTAATAACAAAACATCTACTCCTGATTGTATTAGACACACTGTGGTATCAAATAATAAAAGAAAATAATTATAAAAGGAAGGAAGCAAAAAGAAATATTACCACTAGGTGATACGATGACAGGTTGAGTATATCGTTCATCATCAGAAGAAGAAAGAGTGAGAAGTATGATAAGAACAGAGCCAAGGTTCGTTCCAACCCACAAAGTTGGGGAGGTAACAAAATCTGAAATATTGTAATGAAATGCAATTGAATGAAAATGCAAACATTTTATATTTTTATAACATACAATAACATTATACTTCAGAAAATAATTTGTTTTTATGCTGTTTTGAACATTGCAAGATATGCCTCATCAAAATGTCATTGAAAATGTGGAAAAATAATCTTAATAATAAATAATTTAACTTTTAAAAAATGAGAACACCATCAATTTTATGAATAGAAAACGTTAATTTCTGTAATCAATCAATGGTCGGATTTTATTTCTCAATCTATCAGTTATTGATCATGTCTTAAGAAAATGAGGTCACGGGCATGTTTTAAGGCTCTAAACCCAGTCCAGATGAGTGAAAGCCACTTGCCCGAAATCTGTGATGTACAGGGCCGGTTCTTATTGCTTTTAAAATAGTTTTCTCGCTTAACACTTATTCACAAGCACATTGCATTACGTTTTTTCTTTTCTTTTTTCTTTTTTTTTTTTT
>JAPMOQ010060156.1:1044244-1055805 GCA_026543055.1 Argiope trifasciata
CACACACACACACACACACACACACACACACACACACACACACACACGCACACACGCACACACACACACACACGCCTTAAGACATCTGTAGCTGGAACTATACCGACTTTTAAACTGGTAAATATTACACAATGGGCGGAACTCTTTAAGTAGATATCCTAGATGGGGGACAAATAATAGGCACGATACTTAAACCATTCTATTTCAAAAATAGTTCAAGATTTCAAAGCAAGAACAAGAGTGAAAATTCAAAACACATTTGATTTTGCATCAAAAGAATGAAATTTCTGATGACCATTCAAATGCTTATATTACGATATAACAAGATAGTCAGTCATACATTAGCACTAGGAATATGCGGTGCTTACTTAATTATGAGTGTCTTCATGCTTGATAATTTGCATTTTTAAAGGAATATTATATTTCAGTGATACTGTATTAACTTGATACTTACTATCAGATAAGCAAAAGTATTATGTGCCCAAAACTGAAACAAAGAATATCAGGCACTGGGTACCCGATTTTGGATCCGATTGATACTGATCGATATAACTTAGTTCGTCATTTCTGCCACGGCGACTCTGTGAGCCTGTCCTTTTTTTAACTGTCTATACAGAGTGATTCAAACTACAGCATCCCTATTTGGCACGCCCTGGCGAGAGTACCAGTTGACGTAACGCCTTCATATTAGGAGGATATCCATTTCAAGCCATAGGAAATTGATTGGTGCAATAAAAAAAATCAACTAAAAAAGACCGCTGGATGAAGTGTGATGCTGATTGTTTTAAGGTAATGAATATAAAACATGGCACCAACAATTGAGGACAAAATACGAGATAATTGTAATAAACTCCAATATTGGATTTCTAACGTACAAATTTCGCTTATTAGATGACAATTTAATTTGCATTGCAATTTTATATTGCAAGCTGCACTGAAGAATTAACTCTGAGTAATAGGCGAACAAAAGATCGTTATAACAGATAAAAAGCTGGACGTAGAGATTCTAAACATTGTTAGGCCACGGCGATGGTCCCACTTTGCTATTTAAGTTAATTTTGGCATCAAAAACGCTGCTAAAGCGCTTCGCTCATACCGAGAGTCAAGATCTTTGCGCACGGGTCCGATTACACATTGTGTGCTGCTGCGATTGGTCAAACGTTTCGAAAAAAGATAAAGCAAGTTGTAGATGTAAAATACGGATACTGCAGATGATTGAAGATTTCGCAACCTCTATCGTTAAGCAAGCCGATTCGAAAGCTGCAGGAACATCTAGTGCTTGCGCCGTATCAACATAACTGGAATTGCTCTATATTACAGTTAGGAAATGCATGCAGATGACACTCGAAGTCTCTTCATATAAGACACACCGCTTGTAAGAGTTAAAACCAGCTGATAATGACGTGCGTGAAACATTCACATTCTTGGTACGGATGGACATGGAACAGAACTGGCCGTGGAACCTCCTACGGACCGATGATGCTCACTTTCAGATATGCAGAGCAGTGAAAACCCAAAACTAAAGTATCTAATCCAACATATTCAATAAATATTGTTTGGATCAGCTTCACTGCGGTCTTTATGATTCGGCCATTTTTCTTTGAGGAAACAATAACCTGTCCCTTAAATCTGAAGCAAGGTGGGCATATAGAATTATGTCTGTGAAACTTTTGTTTTCCGTTTTTACTGTGTTTCGTTCATTAATAACATTAAAATTTCTGACGCAACGCTTTTTACTCCGTCTTCTGCCCTTTATTTTTGGTGTCATATTTCATATTCATTCTCTTAAATTAATCGCAGAGCCACAACTTAACTAAAAGTCTTTTTTGGGACTAATTTTTTATTGTACCAATGAATTTTCCATTGTCTGAAATACATATCAAATATGAAGTTGAACTCAAGTGGTTCTATCGCAAGAGGGTGTACATATACCAAAAAGTGATACTTTAATTTGAATCACCCTGTACTTCAACTCCGGCCATTATTGTTCTCAACCCCATGTAGCGGTGCGTATACAACTCAAGAATCCCCGTTTATACTGAATATATCAATAAAACATTTCCTTTCCACTTCTCACCAATCCATCAATCACTGTCAAAACCAAGGACCATGGCACATCCTCTTCCAAAGAAGCGACATCCCAATTTGGAATCATATTCCTTTCAGTATCTGCTGCCAGTTTCGGCGCAAATGCGAGAACCGATAACCACAAAGTACTTGATTTCCAATTAACAAGTAATCAATTGCAGGCTGAATCAGGTACATAAGTATCAAGTAAATGCTTCAGCTAAAATAAAGAATCAGTATCAACCTGTATCTGACACAACAAATCGGGCATCATCCTAACCCTAGAGGACTCCCATCAACGACTGGATAACGGTAGAGTCGAGTAATAAGATTTGATACCCAACTGTACTACACGATATTACCCATCTTATAAAGCCTTGGAATGCAGCGCCAGGTTTCATAACGTCATGGTGATTCAGTTATGGCCCAGAATGTTTCTTCAAGGCATTGTTAGAAAATATATATTATGTATCCTAACTCTGTTTAAGAATACATATCTTTAGGACAGTTATTTAAATTCTTCTACGCTTTCCTGCTATCCAGATGAAAATGTTAATGTCTTTCATTACGGATAGCTAAAATTCAAAAGCCTTAAGTCGACCATCTTTGTTAATATAGTCTTTGAGAGAACGAAAATGAATCAGAATGATCATCTTTGTAATATATTGAAAAAAATGTGCAGACAGTGCTTCATCCTTTGTCATTGTACTTGATGTAGATCCTTGCAGATGTTTGGCAAGCTATACCTTCGAAACAGAAAATATGGCAGAGCACGTTGCAGATTACATAATTCTATGCCTCACTGCGTGGCAACAAAGAATTGAAGGCAATTGACTCATAGGTATGAAGTATTCCTAATTTATTGACACTCCAGATTATTGATTCAACATAGTAAATAATTTTTTTTTAATGAATTTGTTTGTTCAGTTGATAATTCTTTTTTAAATTCTACTGCAAACTGTAAGACCAACGGGAAGATCACCAAAAATTCCCAGTACTCTAACCAATACAGCCCTTATCCCAATGTAAACCTTGGGTAAGATCGCGAATGCCCGATATGGCATTGTCAAATTTATTGATATCTTATTGATATTATTGATACCTGGTGTGAATCTAATATTTTTTTACTGGATCTTTCACATAAATGTTATTTAGATATCTTTTTTCTTAATCGATAAAAATCAAAATTTGACATGGAACTAATTGTAGTTTAAAAATAAAACACACGCACTTAATTTTATTGATTAGACGAAGACATGCGAAAATATAGACATATAGATAGTTTAGAGGTTAACAGATTCGGTTCCGAATTCGATAAGTTTCTACAGTTTAGATGCTAAACCTGTTTACCAAATCTATCTAAATCTTTCATTTTTGAAGTTATCAATTCGAACCTATATTCGAAAACGCAGGCAAGCAGATTTATTCTGAATGGATTCCATTTAAAAATTACGAGAGATCTATATATTTGCTTTTAAGTCCATATACCGATTTTCATCCGTCTAATTCAAAGTTTTTTGAGTTATCGTGTTTACGGACAGAAATAATGTTTTAAAAAGCAATGTTTTTAGAATTCAAAACGATCTAAAACATGGATTTTCGTCAAAATCCGAAATTGTTTGATGATTACAATATTTTCTCTATACTTTCTAAACGAGAAAGCAATAAAAGTATATATTCAAAAAAAAAAAAGTGCTTCTGATTTCTTTTTCTTACAGGAAGAAACTTACCTGTTCTACAGCAGATGAGCGACATTTATCCGGATCAATTGGATTTTCACCGAATATCATATTGGTTCTTTTAGGTGAACGTGGAACTTTTTGATAAGGGTCTGATGAACCTAAGAAATTAAAATTTTTAAAAAATAAAGCAAAACGACTAAAAGAAAATAAATAATAAGGAAATATTTTATTGGTTGAAATAAATCATTTCAAAATTTCGATATTATTAAGAGGTGAGAAGCGAAAAAAGAAAACTACAGTAAAATTGAAACTGTTGCTACAGTGCTAATCAAGTAATGGTATTATTCAGAGGCATATCTATACAAAAGCAAATACTTAACATCCCCTCCCCCTCTTTTTTTTAACTGCAATCCACATATACCTCCTCCGAAACGTTATGAACGGGAGCTATAAATTTGGAATTTTAATTAAATAATTTAGCAAATTTTAATTCAACTAACCTTAGTATTGCATTACATAAAGTATTTTTTATGATCTACCAGCTTTAGGCGGTCAGCTGACAAATATATTAAAGTTATTTTATTATTTTCCGTTTCGCAGTCTACTATATTTAGTTTAGCAAATGAATAAAGTTTGATATACTGAAAGCACTAAATAATACAACAAACCAAAAAATAAAGTTCAACGTTTAAGATGTCTTAGAGAAGCGCTGGAATGCTGACTAAGTTTTGCTTGTAACAATGTGCTTTTTAATTCGATTAATTATCTTTCCATCCTAAAAAATAACCAAGCTCGTTCAAATATACTTCCCTATTCTTCACACTAAGATGCAAATTTTTGAAAAGGCTCTTACATAGTATGAGTTTAAGTTATCAGATCTTTTTAATACAAATGTTTTTATTTTTAAATCAAATCTTGGGCATGGTTCTTGAAGACATTATATTTATTCAGAAAATAATAATTATTCAAGTGCAAAAACTGCAAACTGGGTATTTTTAATAGAAGAATGCTTTTTTAATATCTTCGTTGAAGCTAGAGAATATCTGAAACCTGTACTTGAAAAATACTACGAGATTTTGCATAATATATTGAAAATTTGAATAAAACTTTCTTATTGTAAATCAAAATATTAACTTGTTGCTAATTGCAATATTAGAAATTTATTACATAGCTTTTCTCTTTTCATGATCGAATATAATTGCCAATAAGTATTTCAATTATTTAAGAGATTTTTATAAGGTAGCTAATATTTTTGATAATTTATAAGAGATTATAGTTCAACAAGACAATTCCTTATAATCAATTTATAAACACTGAAATCAATAATCACCATATAAATCAGCAGTGTTCATGCTTGCAACGCAACATTTCTGTATGATGTCAACAATAGCTACACCACACTCACTACCATATGCAATCCTATAAAAGACAAAGGGGGAAAAATCAGTATACTAACAAAACTTGAAAGAAAAATTCCTCTGATAAACCAAATAAAAGATACTTACAAACCATTTGTAGCATTGATCGTTAAAGCTGTTATGTGCAAAGGAGTATTTTTGTTTATAACTGGAGCAAGACAAACTATTTCAGCTTGAAATCCTGGATTCCTTTTTAAGACACCTGACTTAACCTTTGTAGGTATATATCCACAATGCTATATACAAAATAAGAAAATGTTAGATTCTTACAATTCATAACAGATTAAAAATTCATTTCACCATTATTACATACACTGACATCAATAAAAAAGGGAACAACAAAATTTAATAACAGAAAAATAAATTATAATAATTTTGCAAATAAAGGCTTTAAGAAACAAATGTAAAGCAAAAAAATAACAAATTTAGAAAAATATATAGAATATACAAGGTAGAAAATTTAAAATACATTTAACGTTGCTTTTGGTGAATTCTGTAAAAGCTTTGGTGTTTTTGAAAACTTAATAAGGTAAGTATCCATCTTTCAATATAATACTCATCAACCAAAAGCACGCGATGAAATGGAAATTATCATCCGTGAAAATAGAGGAGTTTCCAGCAAAAACTACAGGCATGATACACATGTTTGTGTATTCATAATTCCGTATGGTTTTGAAGGAAATTTTCCCAAAATTTGGCTCATTGATTTTGAGAGCGTTTATTTGGAAACGAAAATTCATGCAAATGTTGAAGTTTCAATTCAAATAACTAAAAAAGACAGAATGCGGATTATTAAACACATATACATATACGATTCTTCTAGTAAATAAACAGTGACATGTTTGCTCTATATTATAACTTTATTCTTCTTATTAATTATTAAACAAATTATTCAATATTTAGCTATTTCTAAAAGTTCTAACTACCCTAACCCCATCAACGCAGAAATCAGAAAAACCGGGCGTGAGAATACATTCACAAAGGGACTAAAAAAGAAATTTCTTCGAAATTTAAGTATTTATTTTAGAAGGGGATTTCACATAATACTGCAGCTTAATACTGGAGCGTTACAGAACTTTACGCTTCTTACAAGTACAAACGAAGTTTCAATTCAAGTGGTTAGAAAATAATCAATTTTAAACTGAATTTATTAAACATACTTACATAAACAGGGCACATAGTCAAATATTTTTAAAAAATAAGTATCTAATAAACAATTCCACACAAAATTAGAATCAATATCAACATAATATTTTTGATTATAACATTATATGTTACAATGAAATCAGCTAAGTCGGGTAGCAAGTTTCTAATTTTGTAAAAAATAAGCATTAAATATCAGCAGTTTTTTCTGAATATTTTACACCAACAATGAAATGAAATTACGTGAAATCTTTGCTATGGAAGCGTTATTAAAGTACTTTATTGCACACCTAAGATTATTTAATTACATTACAGTGAACAATATTAAGAAAACAAACACACGCACATATATATAATGTTCTTATTGTCTATGGCTTCTTGAGCAAGAGCATTAGTTTTCTACTGAATTGTCCTTTCTTAAAAGAAATATAATTTTCCGTAAAGAAAGCAGATTCGAACTTACCATTTCTTTCAAAAATATGCCATCTTTCGAATGAACATATTTCGAACGATGTCATCAGTTAAAAAGATTGTAAGATAGGTAACAAACTATCATAGATTATACTTTGTGAAATGTGATATTTTTATTCAGTGATGAATCTTTTTTCGTCAGATGTTTATTCATGAGAAATAATGAAAATAATTTTCAAAACTGTCAATAGTTTAGTAAATTTATTCTCTCAAAGTGAGCGATTTAAAAAAACCAATATCATTTTCTAGACATAAAATAAAGATGACTTGCTATCATCCATATACTCAAAGAAATAAACTTATGCACTTAATGAAAATAGTATCACATAAAACTTTTTGTCATCGGAACAACACAAGACATGCTTCATATTTGTTCGAGTTTACTAATTTTCCTTCCAAAAATATATTTTTCACTGCTGCATAGTTTACTGGAACTGGATATCCATTCATTACAAATTTCAGCAATTTTAAACCAAATTACTGGAATCATGCATGAAAGGCAAATAATTTTATCGGTATTTCTTTTAAGAAGTATAAAGCTTTCAATAATTTATCATTTCTAACACCTGCACTTACTTTAACAATAGCAGAACATGATGCGTATTAGAAAAATTAAACCGACATTAACTATTTAAGTGAAAAAAATTATAATTTCACCTCAAAAACTTTCTTTCAAATCTTCAAAAAAAGTACAATCATGGCTTTACTAATGAATATGAAATACATGGAAAAAATTAGATCACCACTCTAATATATTCTAAGAAATGGCTTGATATACTCAAGAAACGCAAGTAAATACAGCGGAAGTAGTTTCCCCGAAACTTTCTCGCACTTGCCCCAATATAAGTGGTATTATTCTTCCCTCTCGCATAAAAATTAGGAGCACTGGGCAAGATGGTGAAAATCCCAAGACTTTTAGAATTTAACACATGAAAGTATCAAGCTTCGCAGAGCAGAAAAGAAAGCCAAATTGAGCGTTTGGACGCTTTTTAGCAGACTAATTGAAACCAAAATTTGACACAAAATTCCAACCTTAGTAACAAGATCACTTACTAAATGTCATTTATCTATTGCAATTTTGATTATCACATTTACATACATACGAATGAACATACCAACAGATGGACAATTTGTTGAAAGAACTGGTTTAAAAATCGATACTGATCAGTAATTTAGAAGTGTGCGCGAAATTTCACTGATATAATTCTGGATTTTGAACTTATCCTGCTCACTTCACACTCGGACAAACACCGAGGAAAAAGGCTTGCTTGGAGGTTTGCATCATATGAATAGGACAAAATTTCGAATTCGAATAGGTTTTGCAATTTTTTCTTCTTAAATATTTCGTATAAGAAAAAGTAAAAAAAAAAGCAATTTTACTGGCATGAATTTAATTTTGAGATATTGGGCAAGAATAACAAATGACTTACACGTAACTTCAGTAGCAACAGCGATTTACTTTACTGTTTGTTTTTGGAAGTCTTGAACCATTTAAATACGCACTTTTGAAAATTCACAGTAAGCTACATATATATTTTTCTGACATTGTTCCACATTGCTCAAACCTTTTTTGGGCAAAAATATCATGAGGTAAAAAAATTTAATTAAGGACTATTGTGATTTACTAAACAATGCTAAAAAGCAACACGCACACACATATATATATAGAAAAGCACACATTGACAAACTGAAATCATTTTTAAAAACTAGCACGTGTGGTTTTACATGGACTCATAAAATTATCCCTAAAAACGAACTTTTTTTTTCATACCTTAACAAGCAAAAGAAGTGAAAGAAGAGTAAAGTAAATGAATTAAATATGCTTTCTCTATATTATCAATATCTCCCTAAATTCAGATAAAAACTTTTCCCTCATATTTTTGGATTAACTGATACCCAATAAGAGATGAAAAATCAGAGAAAATTCAACCATATAAAACAAGACTGGCACTGGTTACCATTAAGACTGGCAAAACTACCCCTAAAATTGATGACAGTGCAATTCTATGTTCTAAATATGGTTTTTTAAATCCTTTTTCTTAATAGAATAGAATAACGGCGCTCAGAAATGCCCAAGCTATTAAAAAAATGCCTAATTACTTTTAACATCTAAAGTTAAGAAAATTATTATTATTTTGTGTTTAAAGTATGTGACTAACGCTCAGATTGATTTTTTTTTTTTTTTTTTTTTTGAAAAACGTTCAAATATAGTTATATTGAATATCTGCATAAAGACAAGAAAACAACATCTATGAAAACAAATTATATCATTTAAATGACAAAATTTATTTAAAAATTGTCCTCCCCCTAAGAGAGAGGTATAAAGCAAAAATTTCATAGTTTAGAAGTTTATTAAATGATTTGCTTAAATTTGCATATAGCTTTAGAAATATATTAGTATATAAACCAAAAAAAAAAAACTGTATTTTTATCCATTTTTAAAAAAAATCGGAATTCGATTAGTAAGGCGAAATGTTCAACTTTTTTCACATTCGGAAGCACTAAAACAACCATAAAATATTTTTTAACGACTAAATTACTTATTCTCTATTTCAAGAGCTGCAGAACAGATTGAGAACTTATTATTACAAATTTGAACAAACATTATGCACTAGTTTTTTAATATATAAAATAGCATTAAAATGCATGTAAATGCAGCTTTGAAAGATATAAAATAGCATTAAAATGTATGTAAATGCAAGTATAAAAATCAGTACAATTCACCAAAAAATTGTCTTAGAAACAGAAAACATCGTACAGTAAAATCCCTTTCGTATTCGCTCAAAAGATCTCACGAGACAATATATTCTTCACTTCAATAAGGATAAAAACGGTTAGATAACATTTTATTTCATTTATAAACTATATTTCATGTGTGATTTTTGAAATGTTCTCTCATCTCTGAAGTATCTATTTTTTTACTACCATACTGTATTCTTATATTTCTTCGTTCGTAGCTAATCTGCGCAGTCTGCGCAACTCATAAAGAATTGAACATAAAGTTACTAGGCATATTTAAAATAAATTATTAGCTATTTAGAACACTACATGCAAAATAAGTTCAAACGTTGTTCGAATTCCAACGAGTTCGAATATTTCGTATTTCTCTCTTTCGGAATAACCATTCCAATATTTCAATACGGAGCCCACCGTTGAAAAAATTAGCTAAAGAAAAGTTCATTAAGCATTATCTTAACAGGGTTTAAACTCTTGTATCCCTTTACCAAATGCTATTCTTTCGTCGGTTTTCTTTTCTTTCTTTTTTTTTTTTTTTTTGTTTTTTTTATATATATCCAGAAAACAAATATTTATGACTGTTATCTATTTAACGTATTCATCGACTGTGGAAACAAAAGGGATTATCTGCTGAGGAAAAAATAATATCTGCTTTGCCCTTCCGGAGAAAATTAAGCAGTTTTAAGGGCCTTTCTTCCAAAATTAAGCACTCTTAAGGTGCTTAAAAATGTTTTCAAGCACTTTTTGAGGACTTTTCATGACGCTACACACCTTGCCATAGGATTTTTAGCTTTTTTTAGTGCTTCCCTACCAAACCGGTTGCTTTGTGACAGCCCATCTTTTCCTGTTTCACTTCACAATACGCAGGTTTTAGATTCTGTATATGTAAATTAATGGTTAATTTCATATTTGCAATATTAGAGAGGTTATTAATGTTTTCCTTAATAATATGTAAAAAAAAGTACATTTAAGTACTTTAAAATAAATTTTCCTTTATATATGCTTGTAGTACAAAATATCCAATTGGTGAATTTTAAATATTACGTCTACATTGGATATTAACATTTATTTCTTTACATTGTCTCTGAAGCAAGTTTTGTACTTACAAAAAGCTTTCTGTTTCATGAAGATGCATTTTCAATTTATTTACTTTTTAATTTATTGACAAAAGAAAACTGTCAGAATATTTAATAATTACAATTCAGCAAAAACAGCAACAGCGTCCTCAACACAAAAATTAATTCAAAAACGCTGCCGAAAAAGCTCTATGTGAAGCAAACCTTCGGCTCGGTCATCTGAATCTGATCCAGTAGAAATACAATAAAAACACAATTTACTCATTTAATAATACCCAAATACAAAAATTCCGTAAAAGTGAATGTTACAGTCTTACTGTCCTAATTCAAATGCTGAAAATTATCTATTAATTTAAAATAAATAATTAATTTCTGAATATTAATTTAATTTTAATAACGAATGAAAGCTTGACACAATATTTGATGTAGGGTATATACAAAAGCCGACTTTTTGAAAAACCGGTTAATGAATTCAATGCTTCCAAAAAATCGGTTTTAGCCGGTTTTCGAATTTTTATCAAAAGAAATAGAATAGGAGAAAGTATTTTATTTAATATATATAAAATAACTAAAAACGAAATCAATATTAAAATAAAAGTCAAAATATTAAAAAAATTAAGGATTACATACACATATTACTTACACAAAATAACGAAAACTCAAACAAAAATTACAAATATTAGTCACACACACATATATTGCTTTTACTAATTTTAATTTCCCTGAAGAAAATATGAGTTTAAAAAAGCATAAAATATCCATTGAACAGTAAATTAGTTTTGTTCTTGTTTTGGACATAATATTGCCTGAAATTGAAAACATTCGTTCACTAGCTACTGACCTTGATAGTTTTCATGGCATCAAATAACAAACTTCTTTGTTCGTTTATTAGTTGCCTCAAATAATATAAATTTACCTTTCAGTATCTTTGGATTTCTAAGTTTTTCTTCAGGGTTTTCATCAAAAAA
>JAPMOQ010060156.1:1091351-1106391 GCA_026543055.1 Argiope trifasciata
TTTTAATTAATAATATGATTGAAATAACAGATATTTGGAACAGATATTTAAAAATAACAATAGCAAAATTATTTGTTATTGAAAAAACCGTGGATTATGCATCTCTATCGCATGATAATGACTATAATGGAAACAATGCACAGCATGTCTCACTGTACGGAAACAAGATTTCTTTCACACGCCGGTCTCCATGGGAAAAAATATTTTTTTAAAGAGGTTTTTGCAGATATTCAATGTTTCAAACAAATTTCATTTACGATATCCTTAAATGGATCTAAACACCATAATTACTATCATAAATTTAATATTTTTCCAGGAGGGAAAAGATTTGATATTATCATTTTCTCTCTGCCTGGTTAGGAGAATACCGCTGCTATGAAAGATTGTCCATTTTATAAAAAAGATTTATGATTTATTTAAAAATTCTTTCAAAAATAAAAGTGATATTTTAAATAAATTGACAATGATAAATTTCTTTTCATAGATTTTTAAAGACATTTTGTGTAATGCTTGGAAATTCATCCAAATATAAATATCTTTTTTGTATGTACAATAGAAAATCTAAATGCTATCGTAGCGTATATATCAATATGTTACCTACCATCAATATTATGATTGGCAATAAGGTAAAGAAAAAAATGTTTCATTTATTACAAAAAACATCGATAAAAAAAATTCTAGATTGTTTTAAATTTTTTCTTTGGCTCACTAGGCCATTTTAAATACACTGCTGTTGAAATGAAAGTAATATCTCTTAGTTTCAAAATTTATCTTTATTAATAATTAGTTGTAGAATCCGTATCCTTTTCATAATTAACCTCATTTTTGATTATAGGTATATTATTGAAAGATGTTTGTAATATCATTTAACGCCGCTTACTATAATGCTTTCAAGTTACCAGATGTAAGAAATGATCAGTTTAAATCAAAAATCAAGCACACATTATTTAAGTGCTATCTAATCCTCTCCTACAGCAGAGGGCCTATAAATAAAATTTAAACATTCTTAAGAAGTTCGTCTTCATCCAGTTCTCTCCAGTTTTATATCCCTGTTCAAGAAAACTGACTGATTCCGGAACAACCAAAAATTAATAAATGTTCATAGATCTATGGCACTTAGAATGGAATTGTATCTATTGATACCTTACTAATATTTGACAAATTTCAATCGGATTAATTTTGGTCATTTTAATTTTACTATTCACAATTAACTCAAATTACTGTAACAAAATAAGTCATTTTCCTAGTTCTGAATTTTGATTCAATATACTAACAACAAATCTCATTTATCACTGAAGTTTGCATCTTAAAGGATACTTAACTTGTTTGGGGCGGGAGGGTAGAATTAATGAGAATATTGAAAAACAATTCACTATCAACTAAGGAAAATTATAGAGCTTTTCCACTTTCAGTTTAACGGTAAAAGAAATTGAACAAAACGTCTAAAAATATTTGCATCCATTATATACACATCATAGATCTATGAATCAATATCTTAAAATATATTTCCATTCCCCATTTTTCAGAGTACTATATACTCCACTAACTGATGGACGTCTTTGTCATCTTAAATTCCAATCGAAAATTGAAATTAAAACTGCTCGGCGTACGAAAGTTATTCAGTTCACACAATTTTGCAACTTTATCATGCTAATGAAAATAACCGACTGATAAGGTACTACATAAATTGCTATGGTTTTCACTACCACCTTCTTTTGATCTTCAAGAAACATCGTATTTGCTGAATTCCATTTACCATTGAATGCATCTTAATAAAATTTAACGGTCAGTCACCAACAAAACTATAATCTTTGCCGGATTTGTCTCTTCCATGATCTTTTGTGGCCATTTACGCTTTGGGTCATAATCTGTGGAACTAAAAAAAAGACTAATGGACAGAGAAGGTGATTTTGAGGGGCAATTTAAGGAGGATAGTGTTATAAACTGTCAGCTTTCATAACATTCGTCTACCATGAAAAAAAAAAAAAAAAAAAAAAAAAAACGGAAAAAATTGTTGTTGTTGAACAGCAAATAAGAGTATATTTTTTGGAAAAAATTTTCTTTTGCATCAATGTTCCCCTTGTTCGGTCTTTAAATATGAAAACCATTTTCTCCTCCGATTTAAGAATTTTAGCTTTGTTCATTGTACCGCGAAACTAGTTATTAAGAATCTAGTGGAAAGGATTTTCTAGATACCATTGTGAAAATTAATCAAACTACCTAATTTTTTCCGGAAAATTTAGGTAGTTTGATTAATAATTTTTTGTTATTGTTGACTGAAGCACAATAACGCAAGACGAGAGATATTTACTAATAAGTTATGTCTGATGTTTTAATACCAGAAATATATTAATTTCTGTATTATTTGAAATATAAGTATTAAAATGATGACGAACCAACAGCATAACGAAGATTTTTTTTAATTAGAAAGATAATATAAAGTGCTTTCTTATCTAAACACACGGTAGACAACAGTATCTCTTAAATCCTATGGCAATTTTTATTCTAGAAATTCGTTGATATTTTTCCGAGATGATCATTAATGTTTCCTAAAAACATCTAAAGCAATAGACAAAGCTTAACGACTTGATAAGATTTGGTCACAAAAGTATTTAAACCTTTTAGTTTAAAATTTTAGTGTGTGAAAATTTTCGAAATATGGCTAATGGGACCAATTTAGTGAAAAAAAAATTAAAAGACGTTCAGAAGCAAATTTATTGATTGAAATACCAAAATATAACTTCTTAATCCATTGTAAAGATATTTCTTTGAACTTGAACTACATACTTGTCTGTATCGGTTTAGAAATCAGCTATGTATCCATGATTAAAGAGGTATATTGGGATTATGAATGCCAAATATTTCGTAAGTTTCTTTTGATTCTAGAATAAATTTTTAGTCTAATGAATATAAAAATACCAGGGATTAACGTGGAAATCCAATTAGAAATCTGATCCATTTTTAAAAATCCGTTTACTGCTACCGAATTGCCATTACTTAAATTAGTTCCCTCCCCTGCTCTATCGAGAATCATTGGACATAAGACCTCTTTCGCTGAGAAAGGTCAGTTTCATCCGATAGAAAGAACCCATTTTTGAGGCCCTCTAGAATCATTTAATGGAAACTTAAGACCAGACTTGCGCTTATTTAAACCTTTCGAAATACAATATATTTGATTAGAAACACGAAAGACTTACAAAGCTTAAATTATAGTGCATTTCTGTTGAATAGGTGCAAAATAATTACTATAGAGAAAATGGGGAAACAGGATGATGGTTCAGGAAAATAGAAAAGAAAAAAAAAAAAAATGAAACCGTATTTGAACGAGTCGCACAAATGAGTAAAAGTATAACGAAGATTTATAAAATTCAAGGATATTAAATTTGTGTTGAAATTACTTCTATTTATAAATACTTAAAAATAAGATATTTTAATCCTATTAGATTCCTTTAGAATTTTCAGATCGAAATAAAATGACTGATACAGTATAAAAATTAAAAATTCTTTAATAAATTGGCGATTAATTTACGAAAAATTTTAAAAGTGAATTTCCTCTTCTGAATTGATTATTTCTGATAAACCGCAAACATGTATTCTCAAATGAAAGACAATTCTCTTTTCATTCAGTTACTACAGGCCCTCACGCCATCCATCAATATACGGAACAAAAATGGAAGTTTACTTAACGTTATTTCTTGCTTCTTTCTAAATTGTTTCACTTTGCTAAACAGTATTCAGCTCTAAATGAGCAAATCGGTCCTTTATGAAAGCTCGGCATGGCCTAAAGTTGCCTAAAACTTTCGAAGATTCAACATTCTGAAAATTAATGAAGTTCAACCCCATTCTTGAAAAGTCCTAAGAGAATTAACTATTCAGAACTTCTATACTGATGTTCGAAAAGGCAAAATTATGCATCTCAAGTACTTTTTCAAATAAAATACCAAATAGTACTTTTTCAAATTTATTCCAGAGTTAAAATATTTTATTCACTCAAACTGTTATCCCATTTGAAAGGATATTAATTATATTTAGACCGATTAGGAAATTGTTATATCAAAGCATTATACAGTTTTTATCAAAAATAAACCGATTTAAATATAATCTAAAAATTTTGCCAATCAAAATAGGCCCTTTGTTTAACAATTTCTGCTGAATTTCAAGAATACATTTCTTAAAAGTATTTAATAATAATGAAAAAGTAAATTTTAAAAAATTAGTAAATAAAAAAGCAGTGTTATTCCGGAAATGGGGAAACGAAATTTGTGGTGAAGACCCAGATCAAGAATAAGGAAGACAGGAATGGTGGCAAACAGTTTCCAACGAGGAGGCAAACAATTCTCCTGTAACTTACCTTAAAATAAACAATTCTAATTAATATCAAATTAATTTTAAGTGTTAATTTAATCATGGTGTAACATTTCGATCTGGTCCGATCAAATAAAGGGTAGCGTTTTAATCAAATTACTTTATTTACAGCTTTAATGTACAGAAAAAAAATACTATTTATCATCTAGGTTAAATGTAAAGCCCATGTGGAACACAACAAGAATAGTTCTTCGAGATATTTCGGAGAAACTCACGAGAACAGTTAACCAGCCGTCTAAGTCTCGCGCTGGTACCGGGGTTAGCTTCTGGAATTCACCGAATTCCTCGGGTGGAATCTTCTCTCGAACGCTCGGCTTTCCCCGATCTCCTCTCGACCTCTTTACCAAAAAATCGTCTCTTCTCTCCTTTTCTCTCCAAAACCCCTCGCCTTTTCTCTCTTTCTTGGACTCCACCTCTCATCCACATTGGAGCATTTGGGCTGACGATTCATCAATCGTCGTTCAGCAAAAACTTCACTGGTCCACAGTTGACCGCAGGAATGTTCGTGGAATGTTCAACAGGAAACAAAGCAGGTTGCACATCTGTGTCGCAGACACGATTAGTGCGCGGGTGGTCCTTTATCTGGACTCCCTCTAAAGGGCTAGATGTCCGTTCTTAGAAGGATGGTTCTCCTTCTGTCCATCTGTAAGCAATTGCATCGCCATAAAACGTAGCCATTGAGGAGACCAGTCTGGAATTGGCAATTATGGAGCGTGTGAAAAAAAGAACTCACCATGGCCAGGCCGGGAAGAAGCTGAATTGTTACAATAATAAAAATTTGGAAGAATTAATTTTTTTCTATCATGAGGAGTCGACAATAATTGTCAGGCGTAGCGAAGAACAATAATAGAAAACGGCAATTAAAAAGCAGAAATCTCCTTGCAAATAAAGTTACCGCACCGATACTAGAAATATTTGACTCATAGCAAGATAAAATAATTACCCAAACAAGCGAAAATATTAATTCATTGTTAACCCAAGATCATTAAAATTTATCCTCACCATCGCTGCCCCTGGTGGAAATGATATTGGAGAAATCCACATTTCCTTAGACTGACCCATGTCAGAGTCATCCAAAAGCAGTGTTTCGCCCCATCCCTCTAAGTGCTACATTTTTATTAATTTTTAATTCCCCTCTGATCTCCTCGTCCTCCAGAAACCTGCATTTTCTGTAATTTTTTTAACGCGCAGATTTAGCAAATTACAAAATTTTAATAGGTTTAATAAAAATGGCATATTTTTTGAAGAATACTCATATTGATGAAAAGTGTGCCCTAGTTTAATATTATACAAATAAATTTATAACAAATAATATAAATCGTTAATATTTTAAATCACTGAAATTAAAACAAAGTTATCTGATTGTTTATGACTGCTATTGAATTTCATTACTGAAATCGCTTCAATGGCCTGGCCTAACCGATCAATTATCATCAATTTTAAATTATTTATGTTATTTTGCCTATAACTAATATCTTTCGCATTAAAATGGGTACCAATAGGTTACTTTTATTTGGCGGAAAAAATTGTTTGCTCTGCAATTTAACATTAAACGATGGATTTGTTTAAAATTAAGATTTCATTTTACTACTCGAGAACGATCTTAGAAATTATGAGTTGCAATCAGATGACCAAAACGACTCCCGGAACTCCACATTTTCATACTATAGCGAGAAATTTCTTTCCCTGTTGCCAAATTTACAATTTCAATGGAGTCAATGCACTCGGTATTGCATTCATATAGCAAAAAATTACTGCACATATTCTCCGACTCTAATGGAGGCAAAAGGATGCGATTTCATGCAATCTGTCGAATGAAATACGAAACCAAATTTCCCAACACATTTGAAGCATCTCATGCGAACATAAATTGCTGACCATGCATAGTCAAGTTTTGGCGTTTACTAAATGCTTGTGAACACGAGAGGGGAGTATTTGGCTCGGACCTTTTTTGGCATGCTCCCCAATAAAAACATTTCTTCTTACCTAAAAATTGTAGACTAGAACGAGAATGTCACGAGTGATCAGAATTTTATTTTCAGAGTATCGGTTATGGGTATTTTGGGTTTCATAGTATGATAAAAGAAATCAAGGGAGCATTTTGGATATCTTATTGCCAACCGATTTGAAATAGAGTTAGATTAAAATTCGAATTCTTGTAACAAAATCGCATAACTTTTCAATCCTCTAAGTCATCGCATTTTTGAGTCATTTCTTTTACATGCATACGAAATATACAAAAATTAGATTCTTATGAAGTATGGGAGGAAAAAAAATCACATTTCTAATAAAACTGTACCAAATTCTATTGATTTAATTCGTTGCATTTTGTAGCTATCGTGTTCACATGCACTGGAACAAATAAGCCGATTTCATCCGCATGGATTTCGTTCGAAATTAAATAAAAATTTCGAAATCTGGTGCAAAGATCACGTCCCAAATTCCATCCCTTTAACTCAAAAGATTGGGTTATGTCCATCCGGGAATATAATTCCAAGAGTGTATTTTTGTTTTCAGGGAGATGCAAAACCTAAGATCCTTCAAAATGTCGAATTCGCATTGTTTTTATGATTATAATTTGGATACCAGAAATTTAACTGATTAGATAACCATAATTTATCTACCAGAAACAAATCTAATTTGGGATAAAGAAACCATAACAATTTAAGGCAGCAAATTTAAATGAAATATTCTAAGTGAAAAACGAACTAAAATAGGGTAAAAAACACCTTGAATAATCGAACAGGAATTCTTTCTGAAAGTTTTCGCTCCTCTCAGTATTGCTTCATTGCAATTTAAGAAGTCGTATTTACATCAACAGACAGTTAAAAGTCCAGGAAATATGCTGCATAAAGATGTTTGTATAAATTATGAATTTTCAATTTCATTAAAAACGCTGATAATTCGAGGAGAGTAAAATTTATTTACAAGCTTAATACACATAAAATACATTGATTGCAAGATTACAACATTATAGGTAGAACATTTACAATGAATCTATGTAAATTATTTGTCAAAAATAGTTTAGAAACAATTTAAAATTTAGTGTACTAATAATATTTCTTAAAATTACTTAAGACTAAAGTTCTAAATATTACCACTTGATTAACTTAATTTTTATTCTATACAACTAATTTAATTAGAAATTAAGGTGATATTAACCCTTTTATGCCTAAGGTTAAAAAATTGGATTTTTTGCATGAAATTTCTGTATGTTTGGTAAAAAAAATATAATAAAAATAACTTTTATGTGAGGGGTGTTCCAAAAAGGGAACAGTAGGCATAAATGGGTTAAAATAGTGTATTGCAGCTAGGATAAATAAAGTATTTAGAAATATAACACCAGAAAGTGAATGGAAAAAAAGTCAACTAAAGAATTTTTGAAAGTATGATATAAAATAGTTTAAAAGTCTTATTTATGTACTCAAAAACTGATTTTTAAAATGAATGGAAAAGTATTAATTCAATACGAGTACGAAATCTTAATCATTTTTAAAAACTAAATACAAAGTGGTATCACTGAGATGGAATAAAAATTATAATTAAGCTAGCTAATAACTATGACATTAAAATATATGAACAGAGAATGTAAATGAACAAAATTTCAATATTCTAAGCTCATCGCAGGAAAGAAGAAAATCATTACAATATTTTATCTTTACAAGAACGAAACAAATGAAAAAAAAATGCGCTCAATACATTCATATAAAATAATCAGAATGATTTTGTTATTGTTCTTAATAGAAATATTGAAAAGTTTTCTTAAGTACAAATTGAAATATGATATTTACGTGAGAAAGAACAAATTTATTGAATTTCTACAAATTACTATAATATAAACTCCTAATGGATGTATTCAAAGGATTCTTTTAACTTTCGCAATGATAAATTCAATGACAGTAATTCAGTAGAAAGAAGTTTATCCAAATCTTGCATGATTTATTATCTTAATAATTGACCTCTTCTAAAGATGTAATAGCATAAGAAATTAACTGTGTATTTTTATCATTCCATTAAATTTTTTTCAACAAACGTAATAATCTATTCATCAAAATCAAACTGAAAATTTAAATTTGTTTCATTAATGACATTTCTATAACACATAACTTTTACGAAATACATTTTACAAAGCTTTTTTTTTTTTTTTTTTTTTTTTTTAGAAATTTTAATGAAAAACTAAGCTTGACTTTAACGTTTTACAGTGAGAATTTTCTTAAATTCGTTCTAAATATCATTGCACAAAAAAATTATTACTCAGTTTTAAAATTCAGAAACTTTCCTTACTAAGATGCAGTTCATATGATATAGATGTCTTTAATAAATTTTCAAAAAATATTTTAAATATTATTTTCAAAGATACTTCTATTGTTCTGATTAAATTTAAATCGCTTTCATTATTACTGAAAATATTTTATCAAGGTTTAATCTTCTATTATTGACAGTCAAGTGTGAAGATCTAGCATTTTTATGTTTTTAGTTTTTCAGATTTGTAGAGTATGCTCAGAATTTTTTATGTTCATTTTTATATTTCTAAACACGACTGTTATTTTCTGTGATATAATTTGTTGTACAAAAATATATTATCACTTTTCAATTTTTGTGAATTTGTGTTAATAGTTACTTGTGATTTTTATTTTGAATATCATTTTCTTATTGAAGTGCTCTACATTTTTCAGTGAAACAGTGAATAAAAATTCAATGATATTTTGCAAAAAATTTGAAACGCATTTGATATGAAACAAATAATTCTGAAGTCTGAGAATTAATTTATTCTTCTTCTGTGTTTTGGGAGCATGTTTTAGTTAAGTTAATTAAGTTTAATGGTTTCCCGTTTCAGATTAAATATTGATTTTATGACAGAGAGAGAATTGGATAACTAATAATACAATGAACAGAAAAGGGGAAAGGGTTCTAAGTACATGACTACCAGTATTTTTAATTTAAAAACACTCTTTTTGGACAACCATTAAAATAAAACTTCTCGTAAAATTTTAATAAAATGTGTCGTGCATTATAATCTTAGTGAATCATATATATATATATATATACATGCGCTGGAATTGTCCGGAATGTTCTTCAAACCAATCGCGAACAGTTCTGGCCCGGTGACATGGCGCATTGTCATCCATAAAAATCCCATCGTTGTGTGGGTACGTGAAGTCCATGAATGGCTGCAAGTGATCTGCAAGCAGCTGAACATAACCATTTCCAGTCAATGATCGGTTCAATTGCACCAGAGGACCGAGTCCATGCCATGTAAAAACAGCCCACGCCATTATGCAGCCACCACCAGCTTGAACAGTGCCTTGCTGACAGTTTGGGTCCATGGTTTCGTGGGGTCTGCGCCACACTCGAACTCTACCATCAGCTCGTAACAACTGAAATCGTGACTCATCTGACCACGCCACGGTTTTCCACTGGTCTAGGGACCAGTCGATATGCTCACGAGCCCAGGAGAGTCACTGCAGGCGATGTCGTGCTGTCAGTATAGGCACTCGAGTCGGTCTTCTGCTGTCATAGCCCAAGGAAGACCAATTTCACCGCACAGTCCTATCGGACACGTCCCTCGTACGTCCCACATTGATTCCTGCAGTTATTTGATGAAGTGTTGCGTGTCTATTAACATTGACCATTCTACACAGACGTCGGCGGTCTCGGTCGTTAAGTGCAGGTGGTCGCCCACTGCGCTGTCCATGATGGGATGTGATGCCTGAAATTTCATACTCTTGGCACACTCTTGATACTGTGGATCTCGGAATGTTGAATTCACTAACGATATCCGCAATGGAATGACCCATGCGTCTAGCTCCAACTAACATTCCACGTTCAAATAATTAAATTTATTCATTATCCAAATCATTCTCCTATCTACATAAGAAATATTTTTGATAATTGTTACGCAATATTTATAATATAGAAATACTAATATTTGAGTGTATTACGTTCAAATCATTATAATTTTATTTTATTTCCCAAACACTAAGGAGAGGTAAAAAAAACGTTGGATATAATTTACTCTGCAATGTCACTAAGAAATTAAAATTTGATCTTGGGACATATCTCACAAATATTCTTATAATTGCAGTTCTAGTACTAAAATCAGTAGCAGATTTCCTACCAGGCAAGCGAGGCAGATGTCTAGAGCCTCTAAGATGAGAAAAGGCCACAAGCATGTCAAATTAAAGAATTTCAGTTTTCTAGTTGCATAATAAGTCGGTAAAATATACAAATTCTAAAATTACAAAATGCTTGCGTAAGTAACAATTAATCATGTGTGCCAGCCATAGTCAGTTTCTTATACTTTTCATTATGTTCACTCATTTAATAGAATATTTATTGTCACCTAAAATTTGCCTCAATAATGTTGAGCAGAGATTTGGAAGCCGTAAAATCTAGAGTCATAATAAATCAATAAAAAGAAATACATTTCAATTAAGTTAATGAAATAAAAAAGATTAACCTAAATGAAATAAATTTGAAATTAAATTGACCAATTTATCAGAAAAAGTGGTTTCATTCTGTGTATTGCCTATGACTGCGAAATACCTAAATCCGCTATTGATTAAAAACCGTGTAGGACTACCTCCCCGGTGGAATTCTGGTGGAATGATAGAGTAATCACTAATAGTAATTAGTTTATTTCATATTTTAAATCAAATTATTTAAATGGAACAATTGATGACCATGTTTCAGGTACCATTTATTCTTTTGTATGTTAGACCACTTCATAATTTTGACTTAAAATTTTCATTTTTTGCTGAAAACTTGGCAGTAAATCTTCATTTCCGCTTTCTTGTATCTGCGCATTTCCATATTTAATATGTAGACCTTTACTTTAAGTAATCTTTTTGGTGATTTAAAGTATTTGAAAATATTTGAAGAAGCATTCAATCAGAAATTCTACAATATATGCAATGGCATTATGCAATAAGCGACAAATTTAATAATATCATTCATAAGAATTCATCCAAATATAATTTAAACACATTTCTTAGGAATGCTTTATTAACTTTCTTAATTGCTACAATCGTATAGTCTCCAAAGATCATGCATTTTAGCTTTATTGTTATTCATTTTTTTACATTAAGTCATCTAAGTTATATTTTAAGAACATTTTAAATTTAAATCTACAATAATCATAATCAAGATTTGTGAATCAAGTATATCTGCCTACGGTTTTTAAGACATTCTTAAAAAATTATCAATTTTACGATATGGTTAACAATAAAATAAAATTATTCTTTCACATTTTTTTAACGAAAACTTGAAAAAGACGAAAAGCAAAATAAAATTGCAAATATCAGAAAGAGTGGTGTGGGAAAAACAAATTGAAGCCTCCACGTGTGTTTAGTAATTGCCTATCTAAACTTAAGATACTGATCCTTTTTTTCAGATCATGTTTTTTCGGGGAACTCGAGTCATAAAAGGTGGTAAAGGACTCAGTAACTCAAGGAAAGGGGGAATAAAGGAAATAAAACCGCAATTCAAATCATCTGTTGATTTTCTATAAACCGTTTATCCACACGCCTATTTCGATCACAAGCATTTTGAAACGTTGCGTTGTTAACACACTTAAACAAAAGTGGGGGGGCCGGACGAAAGTTTACTTTAAATAACACTTTTTTACTGCTTTCGCATTTTAAATCTTAATTCTTATAGAAAAATTGACTTTTTAATTTCACAATTCTGTATGAGAAATGGATTAAAAAAATTTTTTTTTTTTCCATATCATTTCAGAAGGCATCATTTCTAACATTTCAAATTGTTCCCTTAACAAAAAATAATTCCTATGTCTTATGAATCTAACTTATAAAAGAATTTCAAAGCCATTGTTTTGTTTTTAATCTCTCAAAATATTTATTAATTAATATACAAATTTGAAATGAAACTCTTTTTCCTTGCATTGTTGCATAAAAGAATTTTCATTTCAAATTGATTTTGAATGTTTTTTATAAACCGTATGAAGTAATAGAAATAATTCGTGTACTTGAAAATTTACATCTCTGTTTAAATTTATAAGAGAAGCGAAGTGATGAAACGCATAAATTTTATCGCAATAACAGCGCCATTACACGCATCATTGGTATGCGGCTATTTCAGATTTCCAGCAGATATTCTCTGTAGGATTCCAAGGCCAACTACTTTCTTTTGACAGTAATCGGTCATCAATCAATGATATGCCGTTTTGTCAACTAATTCTGTTGGAACTCAGGAGGATTGATCTCGTTGAAAAACGTTCAACCGATCAATAAAACATTTGCCTGTAAAAAAAAAAACGATTCGATATTTTGTGCTTTTTATGACAGTTATCAGGAATGATTTAATTAATTTTGTGCTTAAGAAATAAAAAAAGATTTTTAGCTTTTTGCAGTAACAAAATAAAAATGAAACCTCTTTTTTTCTATTTTTATTCGATTTTTTTATTACTCATTGATTGACAGTGACTAAATCGGATATTTAAAGAACGGGAATATTTTAAATGATACTCTTTTTTTTTTTGCCGTTGTTAAATTAAATTATCGTCTGATTTATTATTTAAAAAATTCTGCAAAAGACAGAGTTTTTCTTTTGAAAATTATGTAGATGCACTGAGATTCATGGAGATTACTTTCAATTAGATTATCTTGTTAACCCTCCATCTGTTATGTTTATTTAAACCCCGATCGTTGATAACATCACTTTGCAAATCGTTGCACGGAGAGTTGTTTCCTTAATTTTTGCTAGGTATTTTTAGCAAAAATTAGTTCAGTAAATTTATTGCACAGCTGAAAAAATATATTATTTTAGAGCTACATATCTGGCTACTTAGATATTAGTTATCCAGGTACTAAAACATCTCGCAGCTGTTTGTTCATAATTCAATATTGTTTATAATTATTATTCTCTATTTAAAAAAATAATTACATTTTCGTTTTTAAATGTTTACAAGTAATAAAATATACAACTTAAAACCTTATGAATGGGGTCAATTTATAGTCACGTGCCATGTACCAAACAAACCATTTGTGTTCAATTTTCAAACGCTCTGCGCATATCGGGAAGTCTACCGATAACGTTGATCCATTTATTAACACTGAAGTTAAATATTACACTAGCTGAATGATTATATAAATCTTTGATTTTTTCAAAAAAGGTATTAATATTTTGAATTATTTTTTCCAAATTTTCATAGTAATGAAATTTTACTTTTTATACTAAGTTTTCATTAGCATTTTCAATGTAATTATTGCTTTGCATATATATATATATATATATACAGTCGATATATATATATATCACTTCGGGACGCGATCATTTTGGTCCTAATAACCGGCTGGTCCGATTACACGAACATGCCCTATGCTACAAGACGAGACGTGCTATACGTAACATATTAAAATGTCATTTTGACCTTTACTGTGCGGTACACGCGTATGGCGAACATATAAACAAGAAATACTGTTGCTTATGAACTTTATTCATTGAAAAATAAATTTACAAACAAATTCTTCGAAACGATCTACACGATACTCAGCATGCGAAGCACAATAAAAAAAAGTTCTTATCCAATTCCTGTCAACGTTTGAAGAACTTATCCAGTGTGATCTGACGCGTTCTGTTGATGGACTGCACTTGAACAAAATCACTACAAACATCTAACGCAGCAATGGAACTGTCTTCATTTCCCTCCTGCATGAAATAGCGGCACAAAGTTTCATTGCATTTCCTGGCATCCTGTGTTGTCACGTCCATCAACTCATTAGGGGCGTCATCATCACTTTCCTGGTCTTCCGATGCCGTAGTGTGTTTTGCTGTAATTCGAGCAACAATTTCAGCGTCTTAATCTTCATTTTCATCGTAGCATTGAAGCTCGTTGTCGATGGATAGAAATTCTTCGTAATTTTCGACCTGTTGAAGTTCCACATTTCCCTCACCATTTTCACTTTCAATCAGCATGTCCACCTCCACCTCCAAGACCAAATGCTTAAAGCCACAGTGAGAAAAACAGTTCTGAATTGTCTCACTGCTTATATTTCGACAGCTATCGGCCAAAAATGTAACTGCTTGTAAGATGTTGACCTTTGCACTGACTTCTTTGGCTGTTGATGATGATGAGGTCAGCAAACTTTCTTCAATTGCTTCAATGATGTAATTAACCAACGTTTCACGATAAAAGGTCTTCAAATTTTTTTATGATGCCCATGTCCATTGACTGTACCAAAGCTGTGGTCCTGGGAGGTAGAAATTCCAGGTGGATGTTTTTTTCAGGCATTTTGGCAGGGGAGACAAGACACGCACAGTTCACTGACTAAAGTGTTCCGAAGAAACTGGTTTACGTGGGATTTCATTTCCCCGAAAAGTGGAGAAGCAGTGGTTCCTCACTGGCGGCTACAGAGCTGCCCGTTCTAAGAAACATCGTGCTTGCTCACCTCCCACTGGTTCTTTTCCCTTTCGGACTTTCTGCTGTACACAGGCGACTTGTGGCTTCTTTTTCCTCTTCCTTGCCACGTTCTTTGGTCCGTTTAAACGGAATTTTGGTTCAAATAAGCGAATAGTATTAGGCTTATGTACATAGAACTTGTTTCGGTTCTTTAAGATTCGGTGCGAATAAGCGGCTGGTCCGATTATCTGGTGGTTAAATTAACCGGACTCGACTGTATATATATATATATATATATATATATATATATATATA
>JAPMOQ010060156.1:1117048-1218079 GCA_026543055.1 Argiope trifasciata
TCATGCACAGAAAATTTAATTATACGAATATCAAATGGTTGCAATCATGAAAATATAGAAAAATACAGTATTAACAGTGGTTATGGTGTTTATATCTATTTAAGGATATCAAATATGAAATTTATTCAAAGTGTTGAATACCAGTAAAAACTTGTTTTTAAAAAAAATCTTCTGCGGAGACTTGAGTGCGAAAGAAATCTTGTTTTCGTACAATAAGACAAGCCGTGCAGTTGCTTCCCGCAATTGTCATTCTCTTGCGAAAAGAACGGAGGAGCTCGGACTTTTTGTGAAATGAGAAACTGTCTGCATGTGATCAATAGGTTCCCCGCCAGAGCTATTTGTGGGAGGTCTGTTCCAAGAACATGCATGATTGTGTAAGGGACTTTCCCTATCCCTAGGATTGACTGAGTTTTTGTTTGAGAGCTTCCATTGGACAGATCGTATCTATTGTAACTTTCTATCGTGATCGCAAGAGCTGTAGTTGAAATATCAACAATACGATACGATCATGGTAAGGGTGTGATTTGAATCACACCCTTCTATGAAAAGTATTGATCACTGGTATCTGCGACTTTCTGATATTGATTACGAAATAACAGCTCTGAAAATATTCGTCATCCCTACCTTCTATTGGTATTCACTTTGCTGGCGCCATCTGTTTGCAGAATATAGAACTAAAGTTAAAATTTTAAAGAAATGACACTTTTTAATTTCATTTTTTTTTCAGAAAATACTTCAATCCAATAAATGAATTAATTAAATAGTTGTGAGAAAAAATCAAGCTTAAATCTTTAGCTCAAATAGATAAAATATTAACCCCACATTACTTAAATCAATAAATGAAATATTAATTATAATTAAAAATATTATTATTTCTAATTAGTAATTTTTAATTAAAAATGTGATTAAAATAACAGTTATTTGGAACAAATATTTTAAAATAACAATAGCAAAAATATTAGTTGTTAAAAAAAATCTTGGATTATGCATCCCTACTCTTCGCTTCGTTCATGACAGCCTTTGATGTTCAAATAACTGAAGTGAGAAGAAAAAAACACTTTATTCGCTGTAGCAAACTTTTATAATTTAACTCATCAATATTTGATTCAAGCCAGAAAATCATGTCAAGAAACTTGTAAGTCTTTCTAGTGATAAATAAGCGGTTTTAATCGAACGATTTTTTGGTTCCGTTTGTATTAAATTTCTAGCTTTAAAAAATTATTTAGAACTTTTGTTTTTATACTGACAATTTTGTTTACATTACGACTGCATTTGCAATCTTCTATATCTTTATGGCGTACTAAATTATTCTAAACGTTCTATTTAAAAGTAAGGTCATATACTTGGAAGTTTTCTTTTTTAAACTGATTTTGTTTCAGCTTAAGTGTAAATATGTTTGCGAAGCTTACACTCAGTGGTAGTTGTGTGAAATCAAAATCTAGTGGTAATGATACTATTTGCATTACGATTTCGAAAGCCGCTTTCAACTGTGAGCTTTATTTTATTAAACTACAAGATGAGTATAACAAGTTTTGTTAATTCTTTTCTACTAAAAATCTAGAAATCGAAAGTAAGGTAATGATGGCGCTGTGAACGTTAATTTTGAAAATATTTGTATAAATTTATTTTTTTCCTTTTTTTTTTCTTTCTATTTTTTGTCTCTATGATGTTCATGGTTTTTTTTTTTTTTTTTTCTTCTTTTGAAAATGTGAGAATCCAGTTAAAGTCTTATTGTCTAAAACTTTTGTTAATGTGTGTATCAGCAGAGTGATTTTTTTAAAACTTAGAAGCTAGTTTTTGCTATCAATAATTTATTATAGAAAATGCAAGTTTTCATTGAGTATTGTGAGTGGACAATCCTAAATCTAAGAAATGTAATGATTAAAGTATATATCTTAATTTTATTTCAAAGGAATGTCAAAACTAAACAAGGATATTTTCTAAACGTGAATAAAAAAAAGATTTCGTCAGCTGTCTCAAACATCATCCTTATAATATTTGTAACTAAAATTACAATTATTTCAAAATAATTGTGACTCCATTATTTCAAAATTTAAATTTCTGTAGGGTTAAGAACTTTTTGTGAGTTTCACTTTAATAAATACAGATTTAAAGAAACATCCATTTTCCTGAAATCAATTACTAATACTATATGTTTCAATGAGTATTGTTAGTTTGCTGGTGTTGTCTGATGTTATAACTGATAATTTTATTTATTACATTTCTATGGTTTGTAAAAAAAATTATTCCATTAATAGCTATAAAATTTTTATTAAAAGTTTTCGTCTTTTACTTCTTTATTTAATTAAAAATATCTATTCAGCAGTTTGGACTTCTTTTCTTTAAACGTGCAAACTATTGCAGCATTTAAAGTATACTTAAAAAAGTAAAAATTCTACTCAATAGGGTGGCTTGTTGATAGTTAGAAAAAAATTATGAATTCAAATATTGATAAAATTTTAATTGAATTTTGAAGAGATTTAAGTGTTTGTATTGAAAATGAATACAATGTTTATTAAGTAATCCAGAATACTATTAACTCTAAAGGAAATAGTCAGTGGTAAGATTTCATTAAGTCTCTAGTAGTGTAGACAAATGTCCTTTTAATGTTAGTTTTTTCGCAATGTAAAACGATTTCAGTTATTGGTGTCATTATTGAAGACTTGTTTGTGTTTGCCAATTTTTACATGACTATAATCTGAGACTAATCTTTTTGATAGGATGGTAAAAAAAAAGGAAAAAAAGATCCCTTCTTCTTGCTTATAAAAGATTTTGTCAAGAACCCGATTATCCTGAACAATGTGAAGGAATGCCAAAAATAAAAGAAAATATTTTCTATACATAAAAATAAAAAAATTGGTCAGTTGTCACAAATATCTGCCTTGTACTTATGATATTTATGACTAAAATTTGATACACTGTTATGTATTTCATAATTTGAATTTCTCTAGGGTTAAGAACTTTTTATGAGTTTCACTTTTATAAATACAGATTTTAAGAAACATCCATTTTGCTAAAATCAATTACTAATACTATATGTTTCGGTGAGTATTGTTAGTTTGCTGGTATTGTCTGATGTTATAGCTGATAATTTCATTTATCATTTACTTTTGGTTTGTAAAAAATTATTGAATTAATAGTTATAAAACTTATATTAAAAATTCTCATCTATTACTTCAATAAACCTTTTTTTAATTAATTAAAAATTGACAAAATTTAAATGATATCTATTCAACAGTTTGGATTTTTTTTAAATGTGCAAACTATTGTAGCATTTTAATTATGCTTCAAAAGGTAAATATTCTACTAAATATAGTGGCTTGATAATAATTAGAAAAAAATTACAGATTCAAATTTTGAAAAATCTCAAAAATTTGAATTGAATTTTGAAGAGATTTGTTTGTATTGAAAAAGAATAAATTGTTTATAAAAAAATCCTGAATACTATTAACTGTAAAGGAAGTAGACAGTGGTAAGATTTCATTACGTCTCTAGTAGTGTAGAGAAATGTCCTTTTAATGATAGTTTTTTTGCAATGTAAAATGATTTCAGTTATTGGTGACACTATTGAAAACTTGTTTGTGTTTTCCAATTTTTACATGACTATAATCAGAGACTAATCTTTTTGATAGGATGAAAAAGAAACAGATCACTCTTCCTACCTATAAAAAATTTTGGCAAGAACCCTATTATCCTGAAGAATGCGAAAGCAAAAAGTTCCCACGCAATTTTGTATTCCAAAGAAGAGCTTCAAACCAAGACATCTCCAACTCAAATTTAGAAAAAAATGCTAAGTACAGGTAGATGCTGTTGATTTTTAATGAACAGCTACTGCTAATTTCTTGATATTTCTGCTTTGGTTATCATTACCTTTAATATTTTGGTTGAAGTGAAACATAGTGTGCCCCTTGAGTTTCTCGAAAATATGGCAGCTCAACGGGACATTCTTTTAGCAATCCTATTGCTGCTTTGTTAAATTTTCTTTTATTTTTAAGAAATAAGGAAAAATCTCTTAGATCTTTATTATTAAATGTATAAATGTTGATTGGATTTTTTTGATAATAGATTAATTTGGTAGTTTTTTTCTTCTTTACTTTATGGTCACTTGTATACATTTATCAAATCCAAAAGGCAGGATTTGGCATTAGATGTTGTGCAGATGCAGAAATAAATATTAATATCTAAGAAATAAACGTTTAAAATCTAATTTTTAAGAATTTTTATTGCAAAAAAACATGCATTGTTAGAAAACAGAATATATATATATATTTGATACACCATTGTTCCATTACAATTTCACTGTATCAGCAGAGTGATTTTTTAAAAACTTAAAAGCTAATTTTTATTATAATTAACTTATTAAAGGAAAAGCAAAATTTCATTGAGCATTGCGAGTGGACATTCCTAAATCTATGAAATGTAACGATTAAAGTATGCATGTTATTTTTATTTCAAAGGAGTGTCAAAACTAAAAAAAGATATTTTCGATACATAAAAATAAAAAAATTGGTCAGTTGTCACAAATATCTTCCTTGTACTTATGATATTTATGACTAAAATTTGATGCACTATTATGTATTTCGTAATTTGAATTCCTGTAGGGTTAAGAAATTTTACGAGTTTCACTTTTATAAATACAGATTTTAAGAAACATCCATTTTGCTGAAAGCAGTTACTAATACTATATGTTTTGGTGAGTATTGTTAGTTTGCTGGCATTGTCTGATGTTATAGCTGATAATTTCATTTATTATATATTTTTGGTTTGTAAAAAAATTATTGAATTAATAGTTTTAAAACTTTTATGAAAAATTTTCATCTATTACTTCAATAAACCTTTTTTAGTTAATTAAAAATTGACAAAATTTAAATGATATCTATTCAACAGTTTGGATTTCTTTTATATGTTCAAACTATTATAACATTTAAATTCTGCTTCAAGAGGTAAAAATTCTACTAAATAGAGTGGCTTGATGGTAATGAGAAAAAAAATTACGAATTCAAATTTTGAAAAATCTCAAAAATTTGAATTAAATTTTGAAGGGATTTAAGTGTTTGCATTGAAAAAGAATACAGTGTTTATAAAAAAAATCCAGAATACTATTAACTGTAAAGGAAATAGTCAGTGGTAAGATTTCATTACGTCTCTAGTAGTGTAGACAAATGTCCCTTTAATGATAATTTTTTCGTAATGTAAAATGATTTGTTATTTATGTCATTATTGAAGACTTGTTTGTGTTTGTCAATTTTTACATGACTATAATCAGAGACTAATCTTTTTGATAGGATGAAACAAAAACAGATCACTCTTCCTGCCAATAAAAGAGTTTGTCATGAACCCTATTATCCTGAAGAATTTAAAAGTAAAAAGTTCCCACGCAATTTTGTATTCCAAAGAAGAGCTTCAAACCGAGACATCTCCAACTCAAATTTAGAACAAAACACTATGTACAGGTAGATGCTGTTGATTTTTAATGAAATGTACTGCTAATTTCTTTATATTTCTGCTTTGATTATCATTACCTTTAATATTTTGGTTGAAATGAAACACTGTGTGCTGCACGAGTTTCTCGAATATATGGTAGTCGAACGGGTCGCTTTTCTAGCAACCCTATTGCTGTTTTGCTTACTACTTTTTAAAAGGGTTCAGTTATACATGAACTGATTATATAATAATAAATGGTACATCTTAAAAAATAAAGAAAAACAGTGAAGGATTTAATTTTTTTTCTTTATTACAATGAAATGTTTTTTTACATCTAATAAGACATTGCAATTTTATTTTTTATGTAAATATGGACAGAAAATATTTTTTCTGTTTTGCAATTTTTAATTATCAGTATGCTCTTTTAAAAATAATCTGAATTGTTTATTTACAAATTTGTCTGTATTCTTACATTAAAAGTCAACTGCCATAGAATTCTTCGTAGCTTTCGTAATTCCTAATAGTTCGTTCCCTTGATAATTTTTTATGTTGGTAATTGTGCATTAGAATGGATGGTGGGTAAATAAAATGGAATACAGTATTTGGAACCTGCAGAATGTATGAAGGATAAGTGGAATATGTACGTATAAAATTTTTATGAGTTGATGACAATTAGGAAAGGATGCTTGTTTGTATATCCTGTACCTGTTATCCACTGAATCCTTGTGTTTAATGTCCTAGTGAAGCTATGAGGCTCCTATTCCCAAAAATTAGCTAAGTCGTAGGATGTTTTTCTACAATTAAAATATTCTGCCTGGTGCCTTCTTCAGATGCTGTAAAATATTGTGTGCTCTAAATATTGCTCTTCACGAAACAGAACACACAGCCGGTTTGAAAAACTTCTTCAAAATAAATTGTTAGTATAAACAGTGATAGTGATCCAAAGATTAAAAAAAATTAATAAAAATATCAAATGCAGATTAAAATAAAAATTACAATACTTAGCAGCAAATCTCATAATTTTGAAACAGAAGTGGCAACCATAACTGTTTCTCAGGAGTATTTGTTTATTTGTCCGCCATCTTTATTGGCAACTTGGCGCAGCAAGGGGCACACTATTCTTCACTTTTACCATTATTTTTTCTATCACTTGCATCATTTATACCATATGTTCATTTTATATAATAAATTCCATAAAACAATATAAATAGTCAACAATGTTGAGCAGTATACATATTTTAATATAAATTCTTGGGAATGTTTTGAAGTATTAAAACTACTAAATGAAGCAATCAAGCTTTTCTTGTTCATTATTTAAATATATTAGCTGACGGTCTGAGTTGAATCCACTACACTGTTCACTGTTGAGTTATTCCATTAATATTGATTATGTAATACAAAACTAACTTCTGATAAATAAAAATCTAATAATGTGTTATTATCAAGTAATTTTAAAAGAATAGAATAAGATTAGACTGCTAAGCACCTTTCTAGTAAAAATTGAGAAGTATCACTTAAGCTGTATTCACCTGGCAGGAAGTATATTCGCAAATTACTTAAACCTTGATTATAAGTAAATTCTTACTTCCAAGTAATTCTTTTTTTCAAACATGGTTTTCGCCACCCATTTTTTACCTAACTCTTACTGACTTCGAAGTAGATTTTTATTGGTCCAAATATCATGCATGATTCATTCACATGTGTCAGCTACTTGCTTTAATGTTATGTTCACTGTTCATGATAAATTTTAAATGACTGAAAAGCAAATGTATGTCTACAGCATGTCAATATCAAGTTTGATTGTTATTTTGTTTACTTACTTTTGTTACCTTCTCTCAATTTGGAATACTCAAAATCAAATTTAAGTAAGGTATGTATGCAAATTCTTTAACTGTTGCTTTTCATTTTTCAATTTTTGATTTGATTAATCTTATAGGTTTTTGAAACTTAAAATACCAGCAGTAATGTTGGTTTCTTCATACTGATTATTAGGTGCTCATTTGGGCCATGGTGGCCTCTTGGTAAGGTCTTGGCTTAGAAATCGGAGGGTTTCAAGCTCAAGACTCTCTTTCACTGAAGAACCATTGTGTAAGTGGGTCTAGTGCATGTTAAATCTGTCTGGGACCTGCCACTGGTGTGGAGAGGGGGGGATGCCAGCTCAGGTATTGTTCTTGTCATCTGACTGCAGCTAAAATTTACAAATTCTATCCCAAAATAGCCTTAGTGCTGTTTCAAAACGAGATGTTAATATAACTAAACTAAACTAGATTCTCATTAGCTAGTATTTAGGTTTTGAATAGTTTTCCCTATAGAATTAGTTTTTGATAGTTTTCATAATGATTTTCTTTTGAAGCAAATTCAGAATAGCAAATTTGTAGCAGAATTCTGTACTTTAAAGCTAATTAAACTGAATAAGATTATATACATTTTAAAGCAATGCAAAACTGTAAACTGTGTAGAAGCAAGAATCATTCAAAATTATATCTGAAAAAATTGTTTATATATAACTTCATTTGTAAAAAATACAAAATTTAAAAGGGGGAAAATAGAATGAAAAGAAAAAACAAAATCTATGATCACAAATTTCAAGCTATACGAGACCATTATTTTTAAGCCATTATTTGTCTTGCTTAATTTAAGTCATTAACCAGTTTGAAACAATTGAGATATACTATTTACCAATGAATTCTTAAACATATAAATTTATGTAGAGTTTTTACGAAAACAATATTTTCGTAAACATAAACTTCTATTTTCTAACTTCTGAGATCATAAAACAAGTTTAATAATGGATTAGTCTTGAAACAGAAGTTAAATCCTTCGATGTTTCCCACCTAAGAATGAATGTGTTTTCCCCTTTTGGGAAAGAAGGGCAAAGAAGCAGTATTGGTAAAAGCAGGTCAACCTTTTAAAAATCATCTGCTTTCAAAGAAACAAACATAATAATAGCACATTACTGGTACAAGCAGGTCAACCTTTTAAAAACACGTCTGCTTTTAAAGAAGCATACATATCTAATAATGATGCAATACTGGCAAAAAAAAAACATGCAGTTAAAAGATGGATATTGCCTACGCGATTTCGAGCTTCAATCTTTTATTGCCTATGTGACTTCAAGCTTCAATTATTTATTGCCTTCAATTATTCCTAACCTCCAAACAAAAACAGGATAATGTTCTCGCATATAAAAATGGAATTTGGCCTGAAAACTTTCTCAAGGCAGGGATTCAAATTAAGGATTTTTTTTTTTCTGTAAGGAGTCTGACTTTAATCCAAGCAGTATTGGTACCTCGTGTCCCAAAAATCCCTTGAAATTAAGGCCTAAGAGATATATGATTTTTTACAGAAATGAAACAAAAACAATAAATTGCAAAATAATACAACCTCCACCCACACACAAAATACAATAATATAATATAAAATATATAAGAACTCTCATAAACGTTTGTTTTTTAAAAAAAGAAAGAACATACTAGTAGCTGGCAAAAAGTTGTTACAAAAAGTGTCCTATTTTGTTCTTTCTAGCTTCCCGCATCTCGTTTTATTTCTGCTTAGGCCATAATTGGAGGGTGTCAGCACCATTTATTGAGTTAGTTAAAATGTTATGTATTTCATTGCATTTTCTTTTGTAATTTATTGTTTTGTTTCATTTCTTTAAAAAGTGGCGTATCTCTTAGGCCTTAATTCCGGAGGATTTTAGTTCACGAGGAGTCGATATTGTTGGACTATAGTCAGACTTTTTACAGAAAAAAAAAAAAAAAACCCCTTAGTTTGAATTACAGCCTGAGGATGAACCTTAAGAAAGTCTTGAAGCTAGATCCTTTTTTTGTATTATTATTTTTTAAATTCAATTTCATCTCACTGTCCTCGTTTTGATTGGCAATAACAGTTCATTTTATCATTCCGTTTGAGTTTTAGTCAAAGTGATGGTAAAGCTCTGATACAATCTTAACGTGCTCCAGCAGGTTAAATTCTATTTTCATTTTGTGAGGAATTAGTTGGTTTAGTTTAGTTTAGTTATATTAACATCCCGTTTAAAGCAACACGAGGGCTCTTTTGGGATGGACCTCGTAATTTTGAACCACGGTCAGATGACGAGGACGACAACTGAAGTGGCACCCCCCTCTCCACACCACACCAGCGGGAGGACGTTTGGCCTGACAGATTTAACGTGCAAGAGACCCCCTCACATGACGGATCTTCGGTGGAATCGAGTCTCGAACCTGAAACCCTCCGGTTCCGAAGCCGAGACCTTACCACCAGGCCACCGCGGCCCGAGAGAAATTAGTTGGAAAATTTAGTTATATATTTTTTTAAATTCATTAAAAATAGAAACTTAATTTATAAGTTAAAACATTATTATCAATGAAAAAAAAAAGTAATTTTTAAGTGGATTTAAAAACAGTTTTGTGCTGTAATATTTTTGGAAATTATCATAGAAAAATTTCAAATATTAGCTTAATTTTTAATTAAAGTTTTAAAAATACTCCCTCTAGATATACTTTTTCAACCTTCAAAGTAAATATGTAGTACCAAGTGCGATAGCTCTAGATTATATAGTGTGGTGTGTTGAGCACTAACAACTCATTCTTACATGCAAACACATATTCATTTGATTATCAGCTTTGGAGAAATTCCAAGCATTGATTGGCCTGAAATTGATATTTTCTTTAAGATGGTGGGTGGAAAGATATAAAAGAGCACATTTTAAGTATGATATTCATTTTTTTATAAATCAGTCTGTTTTAATGATTGATTTAGAAATCAGATTGATGCAACAACTTCTGTTTAAAATATTAGTAAAAAGATTTTGTTAAATATAACTCCCAGATCAAAATAGTTTAAAATCTAAAATCCCCTAATCATCAATGCATTTATTGACTCAAGTTACATAAAATGTAATTATTTGATTCCTTTAGACCAAACTTACAGTAATAAACAATATATATGCCTTCTATTAAAGATTTACAAATTAGCCATTGAGCCTGAATTTGAACGCATATCCTGTGTAAATTAAATTATGTTTACTGTAAATAAAGATGATTTATTGAATTAATGATATAGATATTGCTAAAATCATTGAAACCTATGTCTGTCATTTATTTTTTTTAGATATAACAATTAATATTTATTTTATTCCATCTAGTTGCATGCTAAAAGTTACATCTTTTAAAGATTTAATTTGCAATAGTAGTTGATTTTTTTAAATTTGAGCTTTTATCAATCTGTTGTCAACACTTTGACAAAAGCTAATTTTTTCCCTTGGCATGTTTGTGCAGATTAAATTTTACTATTTTGTTAGAAACATATTATTGAAAAATATGGTTAAAATATTTCTTTAAATATAGAAAACTAAGTTGCATGTTAAAACACTGATACCAAATGTAAAGCTAATTTTTTAATCTTTAATTTAATGTAAAAATCGTGTTTGTGCGATTATATTTTCAAAAATTATGACGGAAAAACGTTGAAATTTCACTTAATTTTTAATTAATTCAAATTCTGATTAAAATTATGAAAAAATGGCTCTGAGGTACATATTCCCATTGTCCAAGGAATACACATGCCAAATATGGCGACTCTAGGTAGAATGGTCTTTCCTGTAGAGTGCCAACACACACACAAACATACACATATTGAGTTTTATTAAAAGTATAGGTTAAGTTTGGTTCGTCTATGTTTTAGTAGTAGCTGTAATAGCTCTCTCTAAATACAATGGTGCTTTTTAAAGTTTTTTTAAGTTTGATTCCAAAATAATTTTAATTTTAGATTGTTTCAGAAATAGGTTTTAATTTGTGATGCCTATATTTTTTATTTCTTATATAAATTACTATTGAATTTTATTGTATGAAAGAGTTTTGAAAGTTTTCCCTTTTTTTGAAATTTCACTCAAATAGCTAATGAGTGTCCATATTTAGAATTTCTATCATGAATCAGTTAAAGATGATTAGCTGTTAACTTGAGAACGTAAAAGAAAAGCTTTAACAATTGTGAATGCGACAGGGTGTGTGTAGTAAAGTGAAAAATACTTAAATTTGAAGACCATTTTTAAGCACCTTAAAAGTGTTGAATATTGAGAAATGTTCTTTAAAAAGTGCTTAATTTTCTAATGAAGACGAAGTATGTGTTTCTTTTTGTTTCGTTTCCCCCCTAGTTGAATATAATTCGAAATCATGGTCATAAAGGCTTATTCTTATCCAAAAAGAAAATCAGGAAGAGGGAATAATTCAAAAAAGTATTCCAGGAGTGCTAACACATATTAATATAACACTGAAGGATTTTTTGCCTCTGCCTTTTTCTTCAACAATTTGCATTGCTTATTAAAATACTGGAATAGTTATATGGAAGGGGCAATACTTATTAAAAATTGATAAATATTTCAATTTTTGATATTTTAGATGTTGAAGAATTTATTTTAAGTTATGTGTGGTAAATATATATTGAAATTTTTATGTGTTGTTATGGTGTTTATATTCTGTAGCTATTATATGCCAATGTTACACAAGATATTTCCTGGCAATATGCATTTTGGGGAAACGCAATGGCTGATTTATCTTTTAAATAAGAATTTTTGCTTACAACAAAGCAGGTCTTCATTAAGTTTTAGGAGTTAGTTTTAGGAGCTTCATTAAGTTTAGTTTTTAAACAATCAAAAAAGACGTTTACTACATTTTAGAAATTAGAGGTGATAAAACAATTTCTTTTTAGTCTTATCATTTGTGAACACTGCTATTATGTTCTTTTAAAAATGATTTTAAAAGTTTATTTAGAACCTGGTATTGTTCTATCGTCAATTTCATGGCAGTTTTGCCAGTCAAATGATGATAGCCATAGGAATGATGTAGTTTTTAGCTTTATTAGATTACAAATAAAATTACTTAATAGAATGAGTATTACTTTCTTAATAGCATGATTACTCCTTAGAATGATTACTTAATAATTTTTCCATCCCAGCAAAGTTGGATCTTAATTCTTGTTGTTTGTATAAAAATCAAATAAAAAATTTGTGATCATGCTGAGGTTCTACATCAATATCGACATTTTCAGAAATGTTGTATCTATCTGATATTTATTTTTTAAGAAAAGTTGAAAAATCCTTCAGATCTTTATTATTAAATGTATAAGCTTTGACTTAATTTTTTTGGTAATAATAGTCTTTTTCCCCTTTATTTTATGGTCACTTATATGCTTTTATCAAATCCAAAAAGACAGGATTTTACATTAGATGTGCAGATGCAGAAATAAATATTGAAATCTAAAAAAATAAACATTTAAAATTTAATTTTTAAGAATTTTAATGGTAAAAACATGCATTGGTAGAGTATATATATATATATATATATATATATATATATATAATATAAATTTGATACACCATTATTCCATTACAGTTTCTCTATCTCAACAGAAGGATTTTTTAAAAACTTAAAAGCTAGTTTTTGTTATCATTAATTTATTTAAGAAAATGCAAAATTTCATTGAGCATTGTGAGTGGACAATCCAAAATCTAAGAAATGTAATGATTAAAGTATGCATGTTATTTTTATTTCAAAGGAATGTCAAAAATAAAAGAAAATATTTTCTATACATAAAAATAAAAAAATTGGTCAGTTGTCACAAATATCTGCCTTGTACTTATGATATTTATGACTAAAATTTGATACACCATTAGGTATTTCATAATTTGAATTTCTGTAGGGTTAAGAACTTTTTATGAGTTTCACTTTTATAAATACAGATTTTAAGAAACATCCGTTTTGTTGAAATCGATTTCGACCGTGATGTTGTTTCGGTGAATATTGTTAGTTTGCTGGCATTGTCTGATGTTATAGCTAATAATTGTATTTATCATATTTTTTTTGGTTTGTAAAACAATTATTGAATTAATAGTTATAAAACTTTTATTAAAATTTTTCATCTTTTACTTCATTAAACCGTTTTTAATTACAAATTGACAAAATTTAAATGATATCTATTCAACAGTTTGGATTTCTTTTATATGTGCAAACTATTATAGCATTTAAATTCTGCTTCAAGAGGTAAAAATTCTACTAAATAGAGTGGCTTGATGATAATGAGAAAAAAAATTATGAATTCAAATTTTGAAAAATCTTAAAAATTTGAATGAAATTTTGAAGAGATTCAAGTGTTTGCATTGAAAAAGAATACAGTGTTTATAAAAAAAATCCAGAATACTATTAACTGTAAAGGAATTAGACAGTGGTAAGATTTCATTAAGTCTAGTAGTATAGACAAATGTCCTTTTAATGATAGTTTTCTAGCAATATAAAATAATTTCAGTTATTGATGTCAGTCACTATTGAAGACTTGTTTGTGTTTGTCAATTTTTACATGACTATAATCAGAGACTTATCTTTTTGATAGAATGAAAGAAAAACAGATCACTCTTCCTGCCAATAAAAGAGTTTGTCAAGAACCCTATTATCCTGAAGAATGTGAAAGCAAAAAGTTCCCAAGCAATTTTGTATTCCAAAGAGCTTCAAACCAAGACATATCTGACTCAAATTTAGAACAAAACGCTTACAGGTAGATGCTGTTGATTTTTAACAAACTGTACTGCTAATTTCTTGATATTTCTGCTTTGGTTATCATTACCTTTAATATTTTGGTTGAAGTGAAACATAGTGTACTCCTTGAGTTTCTCGAATATATGACAGCTCAACGGGACGCTCTTTTAGCAACCCTATTCATGTTTTGTTAAATTTTATTTAAATTTTAGAAAATGTTGAAAAATCTCTCGGATCTCTATTGTTATATATATAAAAGGTGACTTGATTTTTTTTTGGTAATAATAGTTTTTTCTCCTTTATTTTATGGTCACTTATATGCTTATGTCAAATCCAAAAAGGCAGGATTTTACATTAGATGTACAGATGCAGAAATAAATATTAAAATCTAAAAAATAAACATTTAAAATGTAATGTTTAAGAACTTTTATTGAAAAAAAAAAACGCATTGTTATAAAACAGAATAAAATACTATGCATAGGAAATATGTAATTTAAGTATATATACTTGTACAAAAGTACTTAATTTTGCTGCAGTTTGTCACTACACATTCTGTATGAATGATTCAATTAATCAGTGATTGCTTATTCATGTTTTAAAATGAGTAATATTTTTAAATGAAGTAAAGGCTTGATTCAGGAATTCGAAGCGTTAACAATTGTATAGGGAAACAGTGAACAATGTACAAATGGACTACAAAATATAATAAGAAAATTTAGATTTACTTTAACTTATGAAACTAAATACCGATATTGAATTTTATATCTGGATATGATTTAGATTTAAAAACCATGTTTCCTTTCATCATTTATCAATCAGAAACTAATTATAATTTATAAACTGTCTAAAAAATTAGATATATTAATTTTTTAATGTTTAGTTATCAAAAATGTGATTTAAAAAATCTTGTGTATTTTAAAACAAAATAAGGTTTTTATTTTTGTTATGATGACAGCAAAATTTTATAAGTACTACATGAACATTTGCTGTTCCACAAAATTATTGAATAGTTGTGTTTATATTTCTTCATAAGAGTTATAAACAAATATAAATATCATTATGGAGTTTGTTGCTTTATGAATACCTCTTTTAAACTTTATTACAACAGAGCAGTTTCATGGTGTAACCTACAAATTTTTTCAAATGAAATTTTATTTAGAATGTTTCAGCACTTCAACTAGTAATAATATATGAGGTAAAGATAGATCCAGTTTGAATTTTTGCTATAAAATAAAATAACTTTAATAATTTTTAATAAAATATTATATCATTAATTTATAGTTATCACAAAGTTTCTATTCCTGTCAGTTTTTCTAGATAATTTTCTTTGAATTGGCACAATTTTATTTCATAAAGATTTACAATAATAATTTTTGAAACACTTTTTCTATACTACAGTAATTGAATTTTATAATTTTTAAAATAAAATTAAAATATGACATACACATGTATTACATTTCGTAGTGTGAGATATTACCTCTTATTATGATAGATTATATTATACTCTTAAATTTTAATTTAAATTCACAAATAAAAACTGCAACCAAGCTATGGTTTCAATTATCACTTTCAAGGAAACAATAGCTGATTGCAGAGAATAGCAATGAATATGTATATTTAATTTTGATATAGATTACATGGAACCCAATTCTGTCTGAATATTTTAACCTAAATACAGATATGTTTTTATTTGAAATATTTAAAAAATTGGTGCTCAGTAAATTAATATAGACACATTACCCAGTCAATTAAGTATATTAGCAAAGATTACAGTATCAATTTACATTATCTATGGTTAGAATGTCAGAATCCTGCTGGATATTAAAGTATTTTTTAGTAACTGTTTAAAGATTCACATGCATAAAAGTTAATATTAAAAAATATGAAAGTTCAGAAAGATTGTTAGATTTTACCTATATTATCCAATTATAGTTCAAAATTACTATTATGTTTCTTTAAAAAATACTCAAAATTGCTGAATAAAACTGGCATCCACTCATGGGTTTTTAATCTTTATCATTCAACTTACAATTTTTTTCAGCCATACTCAGCTTTCTACTAATGCCGGAGAGAATTACAGCGATCTTCGGGCTATCCTCGACCAAAAGAAAAGGGCTGGCATGACTTCAGCAACTGCCAGAAAGAATATGGATGTATCTGCATCTGTTGCAGTTCCAGCGGAAACAAATAATATGTATCTACTCAGTAATGATGAAACGCCTCCAGAAATATTTTTACATCAAACATCTCAGAGAATGGTATATTTTATTTGTTTGAATTAAATCTTAGCATAAAATTAGTTAAATATATATAGAGATTATTATGTATTTAAATATTGGTTTAAGTTATCAAAATGGAAATTTTACTTACAAGAAATGAAGTTTTTAGATCAATTTCTTAACGTTATTTTTTCAAAGAAATACAACCCAGTACTAATTACAGAAGAGTTGGTAGTTTTTTTAATTCTATAATTATAAATTATTATCTGTATGTAAAAGAGCTAGACTAGAGTGCATTTATTGACAGCAATTATTTAGTTATTGTCCATAGATAACAAGGTTTATTATATTTAACATCTATTTTTTTAGTTCTAGATAATCGTAATAGAATATGTTGCAATATTGTCTGGGACAAGAAAATACTAACTGCATTTATTTTGGTTAACAAATGCGATAATTTTTCTTTATTGTAAATGCAATCTAATTACGTAAGCTCGTTTTTGCTAAAAGTTTCTGGGGAAAAAATTGTGGTTGGGTATTGAACATTTTTGATTCTGAACATGATATTGAACATTGCAACATTTCAAGAATGCTATTATCTTAAATTTTTATAGAAAGTAATTGCCGATTTCAGTTTATTGGCCTTGATTTTAGCATGATTATATTCGTGTTTGTAAAGATGAATTTTTTGATCATATAATGGATATATATTGCATTTTTTATTGCTCCCCCCGCACTTCTTCCTCTTTCGAAGATGGAGAAGATTTTCAGAATATATATTTACCTCGGATCGGATTTGCCATCAAAACTACAATTATCTCCCCATCACCCAAAATTAAATAAGTCCTCCCTCCAATTTATATTCTATGTACTTTGCACTACCACTCGAAAATATTTTAATTCCTTAATATTTTATTTTATTCATTTGATAGTCATTCCTATTTTGAAATCTTAAAGTTTTAGAGTGAATGCATATTAAGTTTTTGCCTGTTTTTATGTTAAAATCATTCTTTAGAGAAATTTTTGGAAAGCTTTGTGGCACTTGCAATCGATTGTTTTAAAATCAATGATTTTCTGGAGAAGTTGAAAGTTTTTCATGCTTTTAAAAGACTAAATTCGAAAGAAAAAAAAGTACAATGGATACAACAGGTATTTGCACACATACATTTTTGTTTACAATTCGTAAAAAAAAATGCATTAAGAAATACAAAGATTGGTATTTTAAAAACAAAATAAGTTTATTCATCTAAACCAATAACAAAAAATACAATAATATGAAATAAAAAAATTGCAACAAAATTAAAATATCTTTTATCAAAAAAGTATTTGCACACTCAACTTTAGTAAATTAGAATTTTTATGCTAATTATTGGATAGTCATCCCGCATTAAATAACCTACGTAAGAGACTATAAAAGAAGGTATTGTCGATACTTTATCAGTTGATTGCCGATTTCAAATTGTTATGGTATCTAACAAATCTGAATTGCTGATTTCGTTGCGAGAAAAAAAAATTCTTTTCGTGAAAATGGCCGAAGTTATCGAGAAATAGATTTTAAAAAAGTAAATGTTTGCTTCTCTACTATTCGGTACGTTATAAAACGCCATAAAGAAAGAGGATCTACATCAAACAACTTGCATTTTCAACACTTTCACGGCGAATTAAGCGAAAAATCATAAGATAAGCAATAAAAAAAAATCCATTTGTTAGTGCAATTACATTAGCCAGTGATGTCTCTTGAACATCTGGAATTCAAATTTGTGCCCGAGATGTCCTGTAGAATGCAAAATTTACGGGATATCTCCATGGAAAGAAACCTTTCATAAATGAACGAAATAGACTGAAAAGATTAGAATTCGGTAAGAAATATATCATTAAGCCAATTGATTTCTGGGAAAATGTCATATTCTCCAATGAAAGTAAGTTCAATAACTTTAAATCGGATGGCAGGAAATTAATTTGGAGAATTACACTGCTTTTCATACTAAAAATGTATTACCTACAGTTAAACATGGAGAAGGCTCAGATAGGGTTTAGGGGATATACGGCTAGCAAAGGAGGTGGTAATTTGTGTTTCCTTAATGGAAATATGACAGCTCGAACCTATATCGATGCATTGTAAGATAATTTGCAACAAAATGCAATAAAATTGGGTATTAGTAATTCGTACTATTTTTACCAAGACTATGATCCCAAACACACTGCCAATATAACAGGACTGTTTTTGCTTTATAATGCACACAGAAGACTTGTTACTTCTCAACAATCACCAGACTTAAATCCTTCGCAAAATTTGTGGAATTCTTTGGGTTTAAGAATAAAGAAAAAGATTACTCGCAAATCTTTACTTAAACAAGCCCTTATTGAAGAGTGATCTAATACTGACTCTACTGTTACAGAAAATTTAATTAAATAAATGCTAGTAAGATTACAAACAATAATAGATGCTAATTGAGTGCATACTAAATATTAGTTATTTGAAATTTGCTATATATTATAGATGAAATTTCTTTTATATTCATGTGGGTGTGCAAGCACTTCTTTTACCTGAGATATTTTAATTTTGGTTCAAAAAATTGTTACTTATATTATTGTATTTTTACCGTTTTATTTAGATGATTAAACTTGGAAATACTGATTTTTGTATTTCTTAATGGTTCTTTTTATAAATTGCATACAAAAATGTAAATTTGTAATTTTTTTGTACCTACCCATTGTTTTTAGGACTATTATTGAGTATATATTATTTATATTTTATTTTCACTGTTATTGATTAATTTCTCATTATGTTTTTAAAGGATACCTTGGAAGCGAAAGTGAAAGGAAAACACTTCAAAATGTTGTCTGAAATTATTTTCAAAGCTACGGCATTATCTATGCATATCAAAGAGAAAACGGCTGGTGAAGATTTAAAAGAAGTAAGTTACTTCTGTTAATTGTGCAGTTCATGAAATTACTTAATCATGCCTGCTTTCTTTTTTTAAAAAATTTAAATCCAATTGCAGACTTTCATTGTTTGAAGATTTTATGGTTCTGTGACATTATTTTTTAAAAATTTTGATGATTTAATTTTAACTGTTTTTTAATTGTCTTCATTTTTAAATCTTAAAAAGATTCCTCATGAAAACCATTATAAAGAAATTAAAATTTTTGCTTAATAATGTTCTATCAGCTCCAAAAAAAGGAGGAGGGGAGTGAATCTGTCTGCTTAATTGTATTACAGCACTGACCAGAATTGTGACAACTTTTAGGAGAAGTAGATTTTGGAAACTAATTCTTATAACATCGGTATCTGTGATTTTCAGGACTATTATTAATTGAGTATATACAATTTATATTTTATTTTCATTGTTACTGTCTATAATTTATCATTATGATTTTACAGGATACCTTGGAAGTCACTGAGAAAGATTATAATACTTGGAGTGAAATAGCATATGCAGCTACTGTATTATCTATGTATATGAAACAGAAAATGACTGATAAAGATTTGAAAAGAGTAAGCTACTTCTGTTATTTGTTCAGTTTATAAAATTATTTTAACATGCCTGATTTTTTTTAAAGTGGAAAGCCAATTGCAGACTTGTTTCATTGTTTGGAAATTTTATGGCTCTGTGACAATATTTTTTTTTATAATTTTGATGATGTAATTTAAATCATCAAAAAATTGTGTTTCTTTAATTGTCTTCAGTTTTAATATTAAATAAGTATTATTTGCATTTATAAACAGAAAAAATTTTTCATTATCAAGAAATTTAAATTTTTGCTTAATGTTCTATCAGCTACAAAAAAAAATGTGGGGGGGGGGAATTTTCTGTTTGATTATATTTCTGCATTGATTAGAACTATGGAAACTTATAGGAAAAGTAGATTTTGGAAACTAATTCTTATGACATCAGTAGTATTTGCATAATAATTTAGAGCTATATGATAAAATTAAAAACAAAGAGTTGACTGATTTTTTAAAATGTGAAATTTTGCTATTGCATGAAGGCATTAGTTATATTAAAATTAGAAAGGAAATTGATGGAAATCTAACTAGTCTTTCTAAATTGTGGAAGTAGTATAGAAACTCAACCAGACTGGCAACGACAGGAAAAGGTGCACAATGCCAGGTGATGATGGAATAATTAAAGGATTGTATCTACATGATAAAAGAAAATGATTAGGTAGTTTACAATTTGAAACGGCATAAAATTTGAATGGCAAAAAATTTAGACAGTGTGATAGAGATAGACAAGATCAAAATCTGGTAAAAAATCAAAATTTTTTTATGATGGCAATTACAATTAATTACATAAAAAGCGATTACAATTAAAGTTGTATTTTCAAAAGTTTTATTTATAATTTTTTAAAAAGAACTACTTGTCAGAATGGCCTGATAATTTATCTGAGTATATATAGAATAATAAAAATAGGTTTTTGTGAAAAAAAAAGTAAAGCTGAAAAGTTCAACGATAGATGGTGTTGCACTTTCCATAAAATGTTATTTAAACGATGTGATATTCTTTATTCAAAACCCATACACCACAAAAGGTAGAACCACAATGACTAGGGGGACAGAAAGAAGTGTTAATTGCTCATGGGTAAAAAAATGGAAAAAGCAAATAGTGATGAACTTACCAAGAAAAGGAAGTCAACAACTTCCATGGGAAATATTCACTATGCTCTCCACCATTTTTTCCCGGCAAGCTGTAAACCAAGACGGCATGTTCACTACAGATCAGACTGTTTTAGTGGCAATACTGTTAATATGTTGCATTACATGCGTTTTCAGTTTATCTAAGTTCACAATTAGTTTTCTGTAGGAAACAATTTTTAGTTAACCCCACAGAAGTCACAAGGAATCAGGTCAAGACTATTATGAAGTGCGACTGATAATTCTGCCTTTTCCAAAATCCGTATTCAATAATTGCTTCACTAATGTTGCTGTCTGGAAAGGAGCGCCATCTAACATAAAAAATTTGCTATTCACACATTTGCGCTGTTGAAGCCCTGGAATGAGTTGGTTCACGAACTTCGTAATACAAGGCCTCACAGCTTCTTTGTGACGTCACATGAGTAGGACGATTGGTTGCCGTGAGTGGAATCTCGGTTGTTAAGGCATTTATCTTGCATAAAATTCAAGATGATTTATTTTTCCCTTGTATGAATGAAAGAAACAGCAAAGTAGAAAATCTGAAGGTCCTCTATAGCTGACCATTAAACAACATTCAAATTTTCTAAGATGTAAATTTGTTATATATATACATTGGGTTATTATTGTTAATTTTATTGTTGCTTTAATGGATTTACTTAATTTTATTATAAATCGTTTTATCTTTTTCCTGAAAATATTGTTTAAAATTTAAAATTAAATTAATCATTCAGACTTTTTAAAGCTTTTGGTGACTTTTTATTGTAATGGCAGGTAATATATGTACTTTATAAAAGTTAACATACAATTGCTTACTCATGAAATTTCAAATGTAATATTAATGTATTCAATGCAAAATTTAAATTTTGCACATAATTCAGTTGATGAAAAAGAATTACTTTCACAGTTTTTTTTTTTTCACTTTAAAAATTGTTTTCATTTAATAATTAGTAATTCATACAATTTAATAAACTAGTTTTCATGACATCTAATTTTACGTTTCATTGCATTTATCATTAATTTCAATTCAACCTGCAGAAACAGTAAAAGAAAACACAAATGAAAAAGAAAAAAATCATACTATTAGAATCATAACATTTTATTTTCAGACATACAGTAATAAAATGCATTTATTTCTCAAAGTTTATTATAAATTTCACACAGACTAATGAAAATAATTGTAATATTACAAGAAACAATTATGATGAAAGTTAATTAACAATTTAAATTAATATTACTTGTTATGCTTGAAATTTATGTAAAATTTTCATTGATAAAGAATGCACTGGCAGAACATGTACAACATCTTTATACTGGGATGCAATGCTTTTGATCATAAAAACTTGGGAAATAGAAACAAAAGATTCAGAATCATACGGCATGCCAGTTACACAACCGCCTTTATATTCAAAATATTCTTTCATGTGAACTTCATGTATCATCAAAGTCACGATTTTTTTCTTTCTCTTGCAAATATTTAAATTTCAGTTTTATGTACAACAAAAAGTATGAGTCTAATTGTTCTAATTGTGGGCTCACACAACAGTTTGAACATAGATGATTTATAGTATATGGATGAGGCAAAACCAAATATCCACTTTGTCTTAGGAATTTATATACAGATAGTGCTATAGTAAAGATGAAAATATCATAATATCAGATAAATACCTGCCTGTATGTTTATTATTTTCAAGAAAAGAAACTCACTCCATCAAAAAATTAATTGCTTACAAGCTAATTTCAGAATTTTCCAAAGTGCCTTTAATAAGTTGCATATTAACTGCACTATATCTTTAGCTATCCCGTTTAAATCAGATAAAAATTTCTAAATGATCCAGAATTTCTATAATTGTACATGATTTGAAAAGAAAAAATGCATAGATTTCTAATCATTTGTTCTGCAACGTATATATGAGCTTCTAATTTGGAAGAAATTAATAAAGAATGACGTACTTTAGAAGCTTGAGAAGTTTTTAGATAAATAGACGTTATTTCAATTGCTTTTTTTTAACCTTCCAGCGGGCGCGGCCGTCATACCAACATGAAAGGTCGCGCGTATTACCCACATACGCTGTGGTAAATTTTAAATCTTCAAAAGCGTAACTATTCAAATTATATTGTAAATAGCGTAGGATTAATAACTACATTCACTTTAAAATTAATTACTTAAAAAGAAGCAGAAACAATATAAACATAGATTGCAATAACAATATAAAATGACCACAAGTTAACTGAAATGATTTAAAACTAATGTAAATGAAATTGTCGATATTTTGACAGAACAAATTGCTTATAAAATATAAAGTGCAAAAATACAAAATTTATGTATAAAAAGCAAAAAGTAATTGAAAGTTAGATATGAAAAGGAAGAAAATAGTTTCATTGTTATTTCATTGCAGCGTTGCAATTTGAGTGATTATGTTTAGTGTGCTCCAAACATATAAATTTCTGTTAAATCTCACCAATGAACCTCGTGACTCTAGTCCACTTTTCTTTTTGGCAGGGTTTTTTCCCTGACGTCGCATCTTCCAATTCAATGCTTTAACACCTTTAATTGTGGCTCACTTTTTAGAGATGTGGAGGCTTTTTTTTCAACATTTTCTTTCGTAAGTGCATTTGCCAGCTGTAGCCAGTCAAAAACAAAACGGATTTATTTGTAAAATCCTACAAAATCAGATGTGACAAAAACTTACATGAACGGTCGCGCGTATCTCTAAAATACAAATATCTGATCGGCAGAGACCTATTAACGCCACAAACTTACGACGACAACTTTAAAGGGAGGGTGACACCCAGTGCCACTTTATCTAAAGGTATAAAACGAAATTCATCTCTAGTGTATCTCTCACATACACGCGCCCACTGGAAGGTTCATAATATACTCCATATATTTGATATGAAGTTTTTAAATTTTAAAAATTGATCAGATTGATTTTCTCTCTCTCTCTCTCTCTCTTTTTTTTTTTTTTTTTTTTTGCTATGTCCTGCTACTTAAAACTGCTTTTAAATTTTCCCATTTCTTTATGGTATTGGAGTTTCTCATTTTGCTTTTGATTCTGAGGAAAAGTATGTGGGTAAATTAAGGAAAATTGAAGGTATAGCACCTGGTATAAGCCTAGGGGGGGGGAGTAAAATTCTTTAGATAAAAAAAAATTGGTAACATATTAAAAGTTTAAATTAAAAAACAGAATAGATGTTTTCTTAATACATAAGTTGAAAGTTAACATATGTTGTATATGCATGAAAAATTGACTTAAAAAGCAGTAACTTCTCATTTTTTTAAGCTTCTGATATTTTGTAAAAGAAAATGAAAAAAAATATAGAAATGCATCCATTTATAATTAAAGATTGTGTATAACTGATGATATTTAATAATAATAAATATTAATTGCTTTATTTATAATCTGATGATTTATAGACAAACTATTAAAAACTACATTTTCTAAACCTATATGAGCATGCAATTCATATTGTTTTTACAGCTATTTCTAACGTTTTTACACAGTACTGTAGGACAAAATATAAATTTAATCTGCTACAGTCTATAGTCATGATATATACAGTTAAAAATTGTTTTATTGATTATTATATGATTTCAAATTTTTTATAAGAGCATAATAACAATAAATCACTTAAGTACTTCGTAAGAAAATTATTAAAAATTTACATTTTACACTCCAGTAGTGCTTGAATAAGTTTTCCTTTACTGGTATTGAACGTTTCTCTAACAGTTAATAACGGATTTTCTTGAAAATGTTAAGCACAGACTTACATATACTAAACAAAAATTAAGTTTAAATCTGATTTTAAAAAATATGTATGCAATTCAAAGAAAATAAATGTAAGTTATACTTAATTTTAAATGTTTCACAGATCAAAAGAATTAACTAAAAATTGTAAAAAAAAAAAATCTAAACTTACCTTACTAAATTGGTACGAAATTGTGCCGCTTTATTGCAGAGAACCATGCATTTGGCTCTTCTAGTGTTTTCATCGCTTGAAAACAAATATTTTTGGGGCTATTTTTGTGTAATTACTTTTACAACTGGGAGCACAGCACGCACTAAGCATCTTTATCACGATAAATTAAAATAATTACGAAAAAAAAATTAGAAAACTTTTTAACAAAGCCAATAACACATTCATCGTACTTCACTAAGCCAACGATTATCTTGAGTAACCGCCCCCTTTTACACCACTGGTCTTCATCGAACCACATGGCATTACGGGGGTTGGGAGTTGTGAGGCTTTGTATTAAGTAGGTCGTGGTTGGTTACGCAGAAGATATATAATGTGCCTGTGCCTGTTGACTCTACTGGTTACAGATCCAAAAGACCTGTCTCTTCAAAAAAAAAAAAAAGTGCCAGTGATGAATGCTGCCGTGAACCCGAATCACGTAGTGACCATTTGAGAATGAAATGCGATGGTTACAATTCAAACATATTTTCGCTTGTCCGTATTCTGCAATTTTGAGTCGGGCCGCGGTGGCCTGGTGGTAAGGTCTTGGCTTCGAAACCGGGGGGTTTCAGGTTCGAGACTCGATTCCACCGAAGAACTTTCGTGTGAGGTTGCTCTTGCACGTTAAATCTGTCAGGCCAAATGTCCTCCCCCTGGTGTGGAGAGGGGGTGCCAGTTCATTTGTCGTCCTCGTCATCTGACCGTGGTTCAAAATTAGGAGGTCCGTCCCCAAAGAGCCCTCGTGTTGCTTTAAAACGGGACGTTAATATAACTAAACTAAACAATTTTGAGTATTGACTAAACCTTGGTGCTGGAGATGGGCTTCGTCTGTCTACAAAATACACCATGACCATGTATTGTCGATTTCTGTTCGAATAAGAAATTGCAGGGCCGAAACTTCTCTTTTGGAAGGTCAGCTAATAGCAATCCGGAATTTAAAGGGGTAGCATTGAAGAATGTTTCGTAAAATTTGACGAACTGTATAATCAGATATGTCTAAATTTCGGGAAATTCGCATTCGGGGAATAAAGAAAGAAATCGAGCAATAATCTCGACTTTAGTCAATAGAGGATGTAATTCGAAAATACTATAATTACGTCCTCTATTGACTAAGGTCGAGATTATTGCTTTCTTCCTTCTACTGCATTTCACCTCAAATGAACCCCCCCCTTCGAGTTATCATTAATTTCCGGATCAAATGCAATAATCGGAGCAATGCCGTTTCTTAAACTCTTTAATAATCTTGTAGCTGGATATGCAGACTGCTATGCTTAAAGAAACTGTCACACTAAAACATAGAATTACTCTAAAAGTGTTACAGTTTTTACAAAGGAAATACTTCTCCTTGCTGCAGTTTTTGCTCACAGTGGGGATGCTAATCAACCTGAACTTTCGAAGGACAAATGTAGCTTATCGCGTAGGATTTTTGCTTTGTAGCTTCATGAAATAAGTTTGTATTTAAATCGGTGGTCATTTTTCAGTTATTTCACACTGAAAACACTTCACAAAATTTAGGCAAAACAAACAAACAATGATAATTTTTGTTTTGATATGTTTCTAATTGTTACAAATTAAATATGGATGTTTTTTTTTTTTTTTTTTGGCTTCATCAGATTTTTATGAAAACATTGTTATTATGTTTTGCCATAAAATTACTTCTCAAAATTCATCAGATTTTTATGAAAACTTTGTTATTATGTTTTGCCATAAAATTACTTCTCAAAATTAGGTATGTAATTGAAACAGGAACTGGTGTACTTTTATGTTTTTAAGTGGAGTAAATTTATATTGTGGTTTGCAAGTAAAATATATATGTCTTTTGTTATAATATTGAATGCTGTAAATATTAATTTAATATTGAATATAGGAAATTAAATCCAATCAGGCACATCAATGCCTCATTGAGACAAACAACTTTTAATACAAAAGTTTTTCGATAACTGAAATAACTTATAAAATTGTTCGGCCATATTTTAAGATTAACGACAATAGACAATCGAGAATTTATTCTATTTAAAACATTTTATTTTCCTTTAAGGAATCTCTATAAATATAGAACGTCTTAAAAATATTTTAATTATATATATTTATTAAAGAATATTAAATTTATTTTGAGTTAAAATGAAAGGCAGTAAGAAACAGCACAAGACATATCTACATGAAAAAAAAAATTTGAACAAAAAAGTATCTAATGTGTGGTCGTCTCAGAATTCGTTCATGAATAGTATTACAAATTTCTTTCTTTAAATCGTTCTAAACTTCGTATATGTGTTATTAAAAATTTGTTTGATGAATTCACTGGTTTAAGATTTCAACACTGAATCATCTGTGTGTATCACCTATTTATTTTCAGATTCAATACTTGAAATGTTTTTGCCCTTTATTTATATTTAATTGAAAATAAACCTGACATGTTTATAGTTATTTAACTTTCAAAAAGTTATATTTTTATTAGTAGCTTGGTCGTAAAACTTGCAATTATATAATTTTAGTACATATCTGCCATTTGTGAGTGGAGAATGGATAACAAATTAAACGACTAAAAAAACTTTTTATAAACAACCCTCTTTTGAAAGAAAAACTCTTTTTTTCTATCTTTGCTTGTTTTTATATCATATTAAATGCATAGCACTTATTTATCTTTTTTCTTTCTTTTAGGATGCGAATACACCTACATTTATCCCTGGTCTCACATTAATTGAGCAATCACCTTCTACAACTAAATCAGACTTCCTACAAGAAGTTAAAGATATATGTCAAGAAGAAGCTAAAGATATGGTACTTAATAAAAACAATGAACCATCCGTTGATTTATATAATGAAAATCCTTCATCATAAGTTTTGACACTAACTAAAGAACCAAGTATTTCTGCAGAGACAATTGCAAAGACTAAAAATTTATTAAAAGAAATTATATCACCAGTAAACAGAAAAAATTTAAAATGTGCATGTCCATCCAAAGAATTTTTCAATGTAAATTGTAGTAGACGATATACTACTTTAAAAAAGTCATATTATCATCATTTTAAATTTTTATTGTCATCTTTTTGTATAAAATTAATACAAAAAATAAATGTGTAACACCAATATTGAAGTTATTATTTCATCTTCTAACTGTTATTCATACATTTTGTAATAAATTATGTTTTATATTCCTTAAAAAATCTTTTAACATATGCAAAAAAAAAAACTATCAAAAGAATTCTCTTTAAATCATTGAAAAATGGAAATTAATAAATATTTACCATAACTAAGAAAAATTGCTTTTTAAAAATCTGCATTTGTTTGTATCCACTCTTTAAAACATGCCCAGATGTTGGCAATCTAAAAAAAAGTACTAATATCTTGTGAAAATAAAAAGCATACATAGCATAAGTAAAGCATAAAAGCATAAGTAGTTTCAGCCGATAGCGAGGGACTTACGTGAGCTTACACAGAATCCCAGAAAAATCCTGTCTCCTGCTGAATGCTGTCAGGCAGCTTTGTGTGCTGTGGACGTTGTCACTACGGAATTTCTGCGTGTAGACTACTGTTGTTAATGTGGGTTAGTGTCTGCTGAAGAGTACTGCTATGTGCTATCCTGTGTGTTCTTCTCGACCCTGTATATTGTTGTCGTTTGTAAATAATTGTCGTATCTGTGCTTTAAATATTTGTCATCTTTGTGCTGTCCTGTCTTCGTCCTGTAAATAAACGTCCTCTGTGTTGTATCATCTACTGAAGGACAGATCATTGTGTGTGCTCATCTTCTCACACCATAACACCCACTATACAAGTAAACTAACCCGACGAATTAGCAAGAAGAATAGAAAAATCCATAACAATATATATATATATATATATATATATATATCGTTACCACATATAATTTTATTAACTATATCAATTTTGTTTTTCTTTAATTAAGTTTAAATTTAAAAAAGCGAAATTTATTCACTTTAATCAGAGGGATTGGTCTCCCTGAAACTATTTAATATACACTTTACCAAAGATGTCACCCTCTTTCCCCATAAAATCGTGGAACTTGAGCAAGGCTGCAAACGCCGCAGATTTTTATTTTCAGACTCCTACACTTGAGAATTGTATATTTCAAAATACAGTAAAGAAAATCAAGTATGTGTTGTGAATGCCTTTTTTTTCAACCGATTAAAATCAAAATTTAACATAAAACTACAGTTTTAATATCTAGATAAAATAACAAAATATATACATCTAAGTCATTATGATGTTACTAACGCGTTTATTTACATGTAGAAGTACAAACCAACAGATGGTCAATCTTTGACAGATTTAATTCCGAATTCGAGAAGTGTCTACACTCTAGATACTAGAGCAGTCTACCAAATTTTATTCGTCAATTACATTTTGTGGTTTTATGTTTAATGTTATGTTTTAGCAGTCAATGCATTTCTTTCAAATTTGATAAAGATCTATAAATTTAGTATAAAAATCACAAACCAAATTTCCTCTATTTCTCTCAGACGTTTTTAAGCTATCGTATTAGAGATATATTAAGAGACATAATTCCCAAATGTGCTTTACGAACTCAGTTTGAAATATTTCCATTTGTCAAATGTTTTTGACGATGACAGCATTTTCCCTTTGTATACTTCATTTTAACAGTAAGTAAAAATGGTGTTGGGTTCATAAATCGCAAAATAATTTATGAATTATAGCACATTTTATTATAAACAGAGGACAATTAATGGAAAATTTTATATACTTAATGAACTGCGAGTTGAAGTAAACATTGCCAACTTTCTATAACCCAAAGACTGAATGGCATACTTTATATTTTATTATATTTACCAGCAAATTTTCTGATAAAGGAAATAAAGATAAATAAATATCCTCGAGAGAAAAGAATAAAAATACTAGTGCCAAATAAATTTTTTTAAAAAAATTAGATTTTAGAGGGAAGTACAAAAACAGATATTGAATAGCATCAAGATTACACTTTTGATAAGGTAATAAAAGAAATTTTAAAAAAATGGAGAGTAGAATTCTTTAAATATGTAAATAGAAATTATATATATAGACTTCAAATTGCGATTTTTCATGTTTGTAATTGGTCGAACTTGTCTATACTTTTTTTATAGCACCAGTTTTCAATAAATAAGCAATATAGTTCACTCAAACTATTACACAGATAGTTCTTCGTCCGTTTTAAAACAGAAAATGATATCTCAGAAATTGCATCTCAAATTCGGCATCGCTTTCCGCTAAATTTAAGTGCAGAAAAAACTAAATGAAAAACAATTAAAGATATTTTTTTTACTTAAACATTTATTATTTGTAACTCATTACATGTAGAATATTTCAACTAATTTTGAAAAAAAAAAAAAATGTTGCATTATTTATCTAATTTAAGTGATCTGGCATTATTGAAATAGAAGTATCCAGCTTGAGCGACAATAATACTTTTGGAAACAAAGACTGAATCTTCTAAATACTGACAACTTTGATTCTAGCAAAACAACAACTAAAAAAGCACTGTAGTACCAGAATACAATGATTATTGTAAATAATTACCCTTCAAAATTTCTTCCTTTCATTGATTAAACAAAAGACTGTTCGAATTTCTTTTTATTCTAATAGCATTTAATACAATATTGACCGCTATTCTTCTTTCTTCAGGCAAACCCAAATATTTTTACCAGTTCATTTGTTGTCCAATTAGGCAATTGCTGGTATTGCATTGTGATTCGATTTTATGATTCTTAATCTCTTTCTATAGATACTTATAAAATATATAGGCATTTTTAAAGGGTTGGTATTTCAACAATTTTCTGATGTCAAGTAGAAGACTACTTTTGATCGATCTTTGAAGAATTCGCGATATGCAGCAAGAACGGAATTAGTTTCTTACCTCAAGCTTCATTTAAAGAGACTCTAAGAGAAAGACTAAGCGATGGTTGCTTTTCGCTTACCGCATCGTATACATTCTTTCTCATGCAGTTGTTTTAAAACTATGAAGAATGAATTTCAATTTACAATTAGCAGTATTGAATATTTAATTAACTACTTATTCTATAATTTTATTGATTTGATCATTTTACGTATAGTATGTTTTTTTTCCGAAATGAATTTGATGCATTTACATTTGGAGACAAAAATTGATTCTAAAAAATAATTTAAAGACTATTTACGTTATAAGAATTCTCTAAACAAATATAATGGCAATATTTGAAAATATGCAACAAAAATTGAATATCTTAAAATTTGTTTAAAACCCTTAACGATGTTTTTGTTTGGATAGGACAGCTTTCGCTTACAAATATGATTTCTTGGTCTCAAAATTTGTTATTTCCAATATAAATTTTTCTGGATGAGATCTTAATTCTATACTCTACATCGCAAATAAAATTTCGGTTTATGAAGAGCGTATCAAGAAAGAAAAAATTACATGGCTATGAAATATTCTCTCATTAAGTTCATGTTATTTTGAATGCAATTTCAAATAATCGGTTCTTGGCTTTTGCTGTTTAATTATGTTCCTTAAAAATATAGTAGCTGCTCCCCCAAAATTATCGTTGTCTTCCAAATATACACACAATAGAATCAGGCTGTCCTTTTCTTTTTAAAATTTAACTTTCCTAGTAAAATTTATGAAGGAATAATTAAACCTTTTTAAAATGAAAGAAAAAAATACCTTTTAAAAGCTATTAAATGTTCAAATTAGCAAAATATTTCTAAAATGTATTTTCCCATGGTATTTATTTATTTTGAACTGGAATTGCATACCTGTTTTTCTATTTATATATCCACTGAGTAAACTCCCCACCCCTAAAAAAACTATCATTAAAAATAATATGAACTGAAATGATTTAAAATATATTTAATAGCTGTTTTAAAATGTAATTTTAACAATTAATCATTAATACATATGATATTCAAGAAATTGCTCCCTTAAATGCAATGGGATTTTCTCTATTAAATACAATTGAAAATTTTGGAGACTCATATACTAATTTTAAAAATTGTTTTAATTTTAATTAATAGAATAATTTGTCTGTAAATTGAGTATCAATTGTATTAATCGAAAATTGTTGAATGAAATTGTTTTTTATACAAATATTTAAGAAATTAAACAGTCAGAATACAGTACCATCCTTAACATTCGTGTGAATACTTAAAACAATAATATTAGCAATATTTTCCAAAATATAAAATACTCGGAATTATATGCATTTTTTTTTCTAAAAGTTGGTTAATAGTTTCACTGGACGAAGACATTAACACAGAAAAATGCATAAAGCAAAGATGTTTTCCATAGAAAGGAAAAGAAAATTACAGCAAACAATTTATTCTTAAAATGATAATATAAAATTTGAATTATTTATATAAACAAAACGCGCTTGCCTATTTGCTACAATGAATAGTCTTGAACTAACACAATCTTTGGTTTAATTGTGTAGCTGCAATCAGAAAATACAGCGAATAAAAAGAAACAAAGCATATTAAGTGTTTACGTGAATGTCAGGGTTAGTACACTATTCCAGACAATCCATTGTTAAGCTAGAAATATTTGTACGAATTTTAAACGGATAAGATCTTAAGATTGCAATAGATGCGAGAGGTCACGCTGATCTGCTACAGGAAACTGATTGACCACAGCAGATCGCTTTTATCTCAAATCGTAATGGGGATAAAGTCAAATTCCAAGCCCATTAAACAGTTTTGTTGCTTTCTTGGAGGTCTCGACTGACCGCATCTGCTTTTTCCTTTGAGTGCAAAAAATTTATATCTTTAAAGTGGACATGTTTTCCCAGTGTAGGGCAGTTTAGTGTAGATAATAAAAAAATTGATTCGCTGGGTTTCCGAGAGGTTGTTAAAATAAATTTACTCTACTTTTCCTCCAAAGCTACTCATCGCTCACACTCACGTTAACGTTTACTTTTCTTTACCATCAATTACAACAAGAAATATTTTCTGCATAACTTTCAAAACAATGGAAATGAGCTGCCATCTGGGATTAAGAAGGCGAACTAATCTCGAGATCCTTTTACCTGAGTTTACACTTTTCAAATTCAATCAAAAATAAAATAAAAAGATTTTACGCTTACTTATGGAATTACTTATCACTGAACAAAACAATTTTATATTTACTTTACAAACTGACTATGCCCAAAATTAGAAAATACAAAATTATGTGCAAACACTATGAAAAAATATACATGAGCAAATATTTACATGTATACAGAAAAACAGTCCAAAAAATGATAGTTAAATTGAGTCAATAAAACAGTCTGTTGGGTTCCAGGATCTGCAACCACTTCGGGTTAGAATAATCGGTGGTTATAGTTACCTTATTTTCATACAATTACCTATAAGCAATTCTATGTGCCATTTATAAATATTTCTTCAAGACAATAAAAAAAAAAATTTTTTCATGAACTACTGATTTCATGAGAAATTCACTGGATATCTGCGTGATCATTAAAATAAATTTTCTTTTCTTTTCTTCGAGAGTTACTCATCGCTAGTTTGGGCTACCTTATTTTCATACAATTACCTATAAGCAATTGCACTTATACACACTCATAATATACATATACACACTCACGTTAACATCTACTTTTCATGACTTGAAGCAAAACTAGAAATCTGTTTGGCATAACTTTCAAGATAATGGGAATGCGCTGTCATCTGGGTTAAGAAAGGATAACTAATCCCGATATACATTTTAGAAAGAGCCAAATTCTATGAAGATTTTAGAATAGATGCTCAGTATCAGTTTGTCTAGGAAACGAGTAGCGTAACCGAATTACTTTATGTATGTTGTATAAAGAAGTCCGAAGAGCACTGTACCAAAGATATTGATGCGTTTGGGTTCTGATATTCCATATTATGACAGCGTATAATTTTTAAATGATATGGATTAAGGGGAGTTTACCGACGCTTATTTCAACTTTCTTTACCATTTTTAGTTATCGGTGGTTGAAAAAGAAACTTTCTTTGCTGGAACAAAAGTAACTAGAGATGCATAATCCACGGTTTTTTCAATAACAAATAATTTTGCTATTGTTATTTTTAAATATCTGTTCCAAATATCTGTTATTTCAGTCATATTATTAATTAAAAATTATTAATTAATATTGAATATTAAATTTATTAATTTTAATTAAAAATTAATTAACTAATTTAAGTAATATGTGATTGAATTAATTTATCTATTTCAGCTTACTATTTTAATTCGGTTTTTTCATAACTTTATACTTAATTTGTTTATTGAAGTAAACCCTTTTCTAAAAAGGTTGAATTCAAAATATATGTCATTTCTTTAAAATGTTTACTATAGTTCAATATTTCACCAATAGATGGCTCGAGCAGTGACCACAATAAACGCAATCACAACATTACGTCACAAGCAGTTAAAAATTATCTATAGTGCATTGCAAAATGAGTCAAGGTCAATATTGTTACTACGCCCTTTCCTGTGAATCACAGGAAAGGGTGAAATCACCTTTCCGATAAATTTCAGTGATATGCAATTGAACGATCCGATAATTCCAAGAATATCGGGTCCGTTCACTTGTAAGTCCACTCTCAGATTTCTCTTTTTCCCTTTAAGCGTTAAGGGAAGGAGATTACACCCCCCGATGGTTCAAAGACACAAAAGAAAACTGTTTTGTGTTTCTGGGATTTTCTATCCACCTCCTGGAGGGTCAGGATCAGTCGATACTCCTTTTCTTTAGCCGAATTCCAATGATCGAAGAATCTTCAGGGTAGTTACGCGTCCCCCCCTGACCCCTCATGAGGTTTTCAGAGATGTCGTCTCAGTTTTGATAGTGCAATGTCATTTTCAAGGAGTAAACATTTGCGGTTTTCGTTGACAGTAATCCGAGATTCTTTTTATTCCCTTTCACTTACAGCATATTTTCCTACAGCCGACTTGATGAGTAAAATATTTTTTTTGATACATTTTTCAGTATTTTAATGAAACTTGAAATTCAATTTATTTGAATTTATGCAGTTTTGATAATTCTATCTCATTTCTGCTTTTTTATTACGAAGAATTATCAGCTTTTGTTATGAGATTTCATGGTATATTAACCTGAAAGTGATTAATTTTATGTTCATAAAGTAAAAGGACAATTTTCTTGAAGTGATTATTTCCCACTCATTGCATCACCAAGAGGTCTTATATTCTTTTCCGTTAAATATATTTTGAAAAAAAAATTACCGTGTAAATATTTCTCATACAAAATAATACTTTTATGGATGTAATCTTAGTAAAAGAATTTTATTTCTTTAATACAATTAGAAAGAATCATTAGATGAATGGATTGTCCCAAGAATAACTAATTTCATATTCCTTTTAAAGGCTTTTTTAAATTCTTTGTGAATTATTTTGAAAAAAAAAATCGAAAATGCTTGTTTTAAATCTAATTTCTTAGGATGGATGACATAATATAACCATGCATTGTTCTGAAATGAAATTTCTTTTACAATTGAATTTCTCCATTTCCTACATTGTTTAACATTTGCTGTATTGTTTACTTCTTTGAAAAGTCACATATTGGACAAGATATTGCTTTCTCTTCTGCAGATTTCCCTCCCGGTAGGAACACTTATTAATTCCCAGCCACTCGAAAGCAATGTCAGTGTTGCTTCTCGCGTCGAATTTTCGATTTGTGCGAAAAATGGACCTTTCGTTTGAATTTTCTCTTTTTTTCGAATTAAAGTCTTTCTCTCTTTTATTATTCTTTTTTCGGATTAGAGTTTAGCTTAAAACAACAAATTACTATCATAAGAAAGTTGGGGAGAAAAGAATGGGGGGATGACGTTGTAAGTGAGGAAGATAAGATAACGAAATTGTTTAGAAACACATTCCCCCCCCCTAAGTGATTAACCCCCCCCCCCAGCTGCGAAGAAAGGAGAGTTAAAAAAGCCCATTTATTTTTTTAAAGTACTATTTTTTTAAGTAATCTTTTGTGGAATAGAGATAAATTTTAGAAAAGCCATACTCAGATTATTTAACCACCCAGAGGTATATATAATTTTTTTTTTTGATACGGTTCGGGTTGTTAATAAGTGCGGCCCATCTCGGGAATTAAAAAAAAAATATTTAAGCGAATTAAAGCATTGTTATGATATTGGATTCTAAAAATTATTCCCCGAAATTAGGGGTAAATATTTAATTCTTGAAACAAATAAACAAACAAAAGATGTGTATGTATTTGTATAATTTTTATATGGGGTGATATTATGTTTTGCTCTACTATTAAAAACTTCTATCAGTTGTCTTATGTGTCTGTGTGTGCATTTTTAAGAATAAAGAGAGCTGATTTAATTTCATAGTACCGAAAAAATTGCATTATTAGAATATTTTATAACCGTTAATGAATAAAAATCTTAATTATTTGCTCTGCGTTTCTATTAAATTTTATTAACCACATTGTTTTATAATATTTACTAAAATGCTGCGAATAGTATGTTTGCTTCTTCATTAAAATAAGACCTTATTAAATATTTAAATTTTTTTTCATTAATAACCTTATTCTACAGCTTTATTCTACAAGTTTATTGTAGAAGCGCTTAGGAGTTTAGCTTTTTTCACAATTTTTCCATAGGTTAAATTCCCAGTTTTAATGTGTAGACATTTGCTTTAAGTAATCTTTCTAGTGTGATTTAAAGCATTTGAAAACATTTGAGGCAACATTCAATCGGAACTTCTAGAATATATGCAATGGCATCATATTACAAGCAACAAATACTATTATTAATAAGTATCTATCTATAATTTAAATACATTTTTTAAGACTGCTTTATTAACTCTCTTTTTTGCATAAAATCGTATAGTCTCCATAAATCTTGCATTTCAGCTTGATTAATTTTTTTTACACTAAGTCATCTAAGTTATATTTTAAATTTAAATCTACAATAATCATAATCTAGATTTGTGAATCGAATATATCTGCAGCAGTTTTTAAGACATTCTTAAAAAATTATCAATTTAAGATGTGGTTAACAATAAAATAAGATTATTCTGGTAACATTTTTTTTTATTTCAAACAAAAACTTGAAAAGGCGAAAACAAAATAAAACTGCAAATATCAGAAAAATTGGTGAGGGAAAAACATATTGGTCTTCACGTGTGTTTAGTAATTGCCTATTTAAGCTTAAGATACTGATCCTTCTTTTCAGATAGTGTTTTTTCCCGGAAGTCGAATCATAAAAGGTGGTAAGGGGCCCAGTAACTCAGGGGAAGTGCGAATAAAGGACGGACCTCCCAAGTTCAAATCATCTGCTGATTTTCCGTAAACCTTTTATCCACACGCCGCTTTCAATCAGCAAGCATTTTGAAACGTTGCTTTGTTTCATATTTAACACACTTGAAAAAAGGGGGGGGGGGGGGGGGAAAAGTGGCCGGACGAAATTTTACTTTAAATAATACTTTTCTACTGCTTTCACATTTAAAATCTTAATTCTTATAGAAAAATTGACTTTTTAATTCTATATGAAAAATTGATTTAAAAAAGTTATTCATTTAAGAAGGCATCATTTCTAACACTTCATAGTATTCCATAAACAAAAAATTATTCCAAATGTCTTACGAATCTAACTTATAAAAGAATTTCACAGTCATTGTTTTGTTTTTAATCTCCCAAATTTTTTATTAATTATTATGCAAAATCCCAATACTTTCTTACCGTGCATTGTTGTGTAAAAGAAATTTCATTTTTTTTCTTTTTAAATTTTTTTTTTGTATAAACAGTACTAAGTAATAGAAATAATAAACTTGAAAAATCACATCTCTATTTAAACTTATAAGCGAAACCGAAAATGACAGAACAAGTAAATTTTATGGCAATAACAGCGTCTTTACATATATCATTGGTCTGAAACAATTTCAGGTTTCCAGCAGATATTCTCTGTAGGATTTAAAGACCAATTACTTTCTTTGGGCAGCAATCGGTTATCAATCATTGATATGCAGTTTCGTCAACTAATTGTATCAGAATTCAGGAGGATTGAACTCTTTGAAAAACGTTCAGCCGATCAATGAGACATTTTCCAGTAAAAAAAATTAATAAATAATTCGATATTTTGTGCTTTTTATGACAGTCATCAGGAATGATTTAATTAATTTTGTGCTTAAAATATAAAAAAAGATTTTTAGCTTTTTGTAGTAAAAAAATGAAAAAAAAAAAACTTTTTTTCTATTTATTATATTTTGCTTTAATCTATTTTTTTTTCAAATTTTTTTATTAATCATTTATTGACACCGACTAAACCGGATATTTGAAGGGCAGGTATATCTTAAATGATACTCTTTTTTTTGTTGTTAAATTAAATTAAATTAAATTATTGTCCGATTTATTATTTAAAAAATTCTGTAAAAGAGATCCTTTTTTTATTGAAAATTATGTAGATGCCATGAGATTCATGGAGATTTCTTTTAATTAGATTACCATCTTCGATCTGGAAGGTTTTTCAAACGAGAAGCACTGCAAACGAGTTTTTGTGTTCCCTCAAATTTACAAGAGGTCAAGAGTCCCTAAGGGTAGGACAGGCTCATTCAAGTCAAATGTTATCGCTTTCGTTTATTGTGCTCTACTTCAAAGTCTAAGGGATTCTAAGAATAGTGAATGAGAAGACTGTTCTGTTTAGTCAAACCCCGACAGTTGATAACATCATTTTGCGAATCGTTGCACGGAGAATTGTTTTCTTAACTTTTGCTGGGTATTTTTAGCAAAAATTAGTCAGAAAATTGGTTGGACAGGTAAAAAAAAAATATATTAGAGTCTCATAATTGGCCATTTAGATATTAATTATCCAGGCCCTAAAACATCTCGTAGCTGTTTTATCAGAATTCAATATTGTTTATAATCATTATTCTCTATTAAAAAATAATTACATTTTCGTTTTTAAATGAAGTAATGAAATATACAACTCAAAACCTTATGAATTGTACCAATGTAAATGCATATCAAATATATTTATCCAGAATTTATTTTTGTTGCATACTTTTCTAGTGATTTTAAAATCTTAATACAACTTAAAACAATCGACATTTTACCGCAATTTTTTCTCTCGTTTATTTCCACCACTTTTAAAATATTATGCAAAGAGTATTTTATTCCACATAAATTTAGGTAAGTTTATAATGTCTAAAATTTTCTTTTAAAAAGTACGGAGAGCAGGTGATCATTAATGACATATCTATTGGTCAAAATTTTAAATATAAACTAAAAATTTGCAGAATCGGTTATAAGTGAACATGATACCTAAAAACAAAAGCAACTAGATAAGTTAAATATATCCTGTAATTTTATCAAAATATATAATTGTATTAAATTTTTTAATATAATTTGTAAAAGGAGTGATTATCCGTCAGTCTGTCTATTCATGAGAGTTTGATTAATCATTAAAAAAAATGGATAAATGAAATTGCTTTGCTTTGACATCATTATTACAAACATGTATCCAATTTTCGCTCCAATCTAATTGGATAGGAAGATTGCTTCATGCATACTTGATTCTATTTAACAGTATAAAGAAATACGGATACGCTGCACTGCATAAACATAACCATAAGAGAAAGTAGAGAGGTAAACACTATCATTGATCTTTACCTTAATTGCAAAGATAAATGCTAGTATTAGACTGTTAGATTGCTTTTAATTATTATAATAAAGTACTGATAAAAATTGCTTTCCAGTTTGGAACCTGCAAATTTTAAGGTTGTTACTGCCCCTGTTACTACTTATATGTGCAGTTGTAGTTTCGTTTCATAAGTAACACCCCTATCAGTAATAAAATATGAGTGAAGTAATATATAATTCTTTATTTGATACGAGTAAACAACAGATTGTTATTTCAAGGCATAATTATGAATGCTATACTTTTGAATATTCAAAAGTAAATTATTGCCCACGCATCTTTGAAGCATTTATCTGGATTATTTTGCATTAGAATGTACATAGACACATGGAATTATAACTCCTGCTGCACTTTACACAAGATACATCTATCTCACTTATTCACACAGTTTTATCCTTTAATGAATATTCTCATTTGCAAATCAACAAAAAAATGCTTCAAAATATTGTAAAATAAATACAGAATCTTTGAAATTCCTTTTTTTAGAAAAAAAGATTTTATAAATCTGTTGCTTTATCTAAGAAATATATGTTCTTTGATAAACTTTTTAAAAAAAGAGTTTACGGTGTTAAAGACTTTTGCGATGTTACCAGTCTCTTAACGTTCCTAACAAAATTAATCAAAAATTCAATTCAATTTATTGATAAAATTGATGTTATGTAAACAAAAGTATTGATATATACGTGACGCCAGCATTTAGATTTTCTGTTATAAATTATATATATATATATATATATATACAAACACACACACACATTTGGATGAATTTCTGTATTGACCAAGATGTTTTAAAAAATTCACGAGGAAAAATTTATCATTAGCAATTTATTAAAAATATCCCATTTAGTTTTAAAACAGCTTTAAAAAACACGAGCTATCATTCCGAGCAACGGTATTCTCATGCTAATTAAGCACAGAAAATTTAATTATACGAATATCAAATGATTACAATCATGAAAATATAGTAATTATGGTGTTTATATCGATTTAATGATATCAAATATGAAATTTCGATATCATTAAATCGATAAAAGTGTTAAATACCAGTAAATTTTTTAAAAAAATCTTCCTGCGGAGACTTGAGTGCGAAAGAAATCTTGTTTTCGTACAATAAGATCAGCCGCGCAACTGCTTCCAACAATAGTTATTATCTTGCGATAAGACCTGAACAGCTCAGAACTACGACTGTTTGTGAAAGGAGAAACGTGTCTACATGTGAACAATAGGCTCCGTTGCCCGCCCCACCAGAACTATTAGTGGGAGGTCTGTTCCAAGAAATGCATCATTGTGTAAGGGACTTTCCCTATCCCTATGAATAACTGAATTCTGTTTGAGAGCTTCTATTGGATAGATCGTATCTATTGTAACTTTCTATTGTGATTGCAAGAGCTGTAGTTGAAATATCAACAATACGATACGATCATGGTAAGGGTGCGATTTGAATCACACCCTTACCATGGTGTGATTTGAATCACACCTCTCAATGAAAAGTATTGATCACTGGTATCTGTGACTTTCTGATATTGGTGACGTAATAACCGTTCTGAAAATATTCGTCATCCCTTTAAGTAACTAATGATATTTAATCTGGAGAGAATTTTAGATCCGTTATAGCGAAACGAAGCAAGGGTTATTAATAAACGCTATAAATTATTTGTAGTCAATGATCGGGTCTCTACCCGATCATTGACTACAAATAAATTGACTAGATATAAAAGGAAGAGAGAAACTCAAAGAAGGGGAAAGGTAAAGATACTTTTCACTTATAATGGTATACATAAAAAACATTCTCAAGAATATGTAAAATCGGAATTGGAACTTGTGTTTTAAATAGCCATAGAGAATGAAAATTGGGTTGAATTTCATCCATTATCTAATGTATTTGACGGAAGGCCTGTTGAATTTCAAATATCAAAAAGTAGGGAAGAAAACATTGATTTAAAGATAAGTCCAACTTTATATAAATGCAAAAATTTTGAAATTTAATGGTTCATCGATAAAATTAGAAACTAATACTAGTACAAATGGCTTACCTACATCACAGAAGACAAAATAGGTTCAGTCAACTTATTCCAACTTTCTGCTTTTAGTCAAGTGGATGAGTCTTTAAATGGCCGTCCAGTGTCAAACTCGAGTAATGAATATCCTTATCGATTATTTATTGAAGCATTGTTGAATTATGGTTTTGATAGCAACTTATAAATGAGATGTTTTAGATTGTAACGAAGGACTTGAAAATTGCTGTAAATATTTTGAGGAAAAGGCAACAGTAAATAGATCGGTGACTTTCACAACGCTTTGTTTTACCAAGAAAAATAATTGTTGAATTTAGGAAATGTGAAAGTAAGGCTAATTCAAAGTAATCCCGAGCTTTGTTTCCAAGGAGCCGAAGGACAAAAATTTGTTTCTGAAAAGATCATCTTATTATTTCGAAAAGTACCTGTTGGTCCGACTGTTATTTTAAGAGCTTTGGAATTTCGGAGAGTTTTGAAAAGCTTTGGAAAAGAGGAAACTGCAAAATAACTCATCAATCGGGTACTTTGTAAAATATGTTCTGTTCTTCAATGTCTTTGGTTCGAGGTAGTGTTTTTAGTTGATAACTGCCTAACAGAATTTCTAGATACAACCGTAAATGCTTCCCTTTTGTCCATTCATTTCTTTAGGAATGAAGGTATGTTCTCTGGCCTCTGCTCCAGAAATGAATAGAAAAGCAGAGCAGATCCTAGACGCTTCTCGTAATACATAGCATCAGTTACTGCGCATGCCGTATCATCAGAGAGAGCTGTGTGGAAAATAGCAGCATGGTTTGGCGGTACGAATTGTAAACAATTTAGTGACAACAATCTGACCATCTGCTGAATCGGAATTATTCTCCAGGTATTTCTGTATTAGAGTAATTTAATAAATACGTTATACCACAGCTAGATAACAGACATTCTTATTATTAAAATTGTATTAATTATAAGGTAGATCTTTGTAAACACTTGTTGATTTAGAAATAATTTTTAGAATTATTCAGTATTTGATTAGAGAAATAATCTGAAAATTATCACATTGCAACCAATAATAATATTTCATCGTGGAAATATTTCATATATTTTAAAACCTAACAATTTATTTTATGTTTGAAAACGTTTTTTTTAAATCAAATTTAAATGGTAAAATTTCGGTGAAATGTGCTTTGGGTCCCCTGCTTGGCTCATTTTCAAAAAGTTGCCAACTGGCGCGTTTTTACGTAGTGTTATTTACATAGTGTTAGTTACATTCAACTCCGCGAGACAACACGCAAAAAAGCGCCAGTTGGCGACTTTTTGAAAATGCGCCAAGCAGGGAACCCAAAGCACATTTTCAGCTAAAATTTATTTTTGTTAACACATTTACGAAAATGTTTTATTTCTGCTATGTAACATTAATCAGTGCCAAATTTCACCACTTGGAAGCTTGCGGGAATTTTATAAATTATATCAAATTACTTCTCATTAGTTTTTTTTATAAATGAAACCAGGAAGTGCAACTACCATCACTCTGAATGAATTAAAATAATAATAATAATAAATACCTTTTATGCGAAATATAAAACAGAAAATGCTCTCATCATCTGAAACTATTAAAATAGAAATCATTGAATATTAAATAGCAACACTATAAAATAACATGCATACATACATTTGAAAAACATACAAGTATGCATATAAGCATATAATTTTTAAAAGCGTAATGAAAATTCAAATAAATCTCTTTTTGAAGTTAATCTTTATTCTGACTTTTAAATAGATAATTTAGGACAAAATCAACATGTATAAATGTTTAGGAATAGGAAAAAGGAATTTCTTTTAAAAGAAATTCAATATGTTTAGTATCATTATCTTCAATTGAAAAAATTAACGAGTAACATTTGTTAAAAATTCTAAATAGTATTTCTAATCATAAAAAATCAATAATACTTAATACTAAAAGTAGAAATAAAAAAATAAGTTGAAATTAAACTCTCAGAATGAAAATAGAACTCAAATTCTTAGTTGAAAAACTTCAAGACCAAGTCAAAATAATTGACAGATTTACTGTTTTAAAAATTTATAAAAGAAACCTTATTTAGTAAAATGTTACATCTTCCTTATGCTGTGTATAATTTTTTGATTAAAATTTGAAGAAAATTATTGAGTAATTTGTTTGTAAATACATCAACTACACAGAATGCTGAAGTTTTGCCAGTACAGAAACTGCCTTGCAAACTAAACCTGAGATCTTTGTCAAGGGTTTCTAATTATAGTTCAGCACCAAATATCTGACTCACAATCAGTCAGTGGTTACAAATTAATTTTACATTTTTCTTTTATTTATGAAATGGTTGATAGTACTTGTGAGCAAAATTATAAGGAAATATATTTAGCAGTTCAGATATTTATAGTGTACATACTATATGTTTTATTTTATTACATCTATGTAAGCAGAAAAGCTTAAGCTGAGGAGGATGCGTGGTGAAAACATGCTTTAAGATTTTTAAACAAAAGTATTATTTTATGAATAGCTTCAAAACCTTAATTATATTTCAGAGTATTTGTAAGTAGAATTTGATAAAAAGCTAGATTTTCATAGCATGCAAAAGAAACTAGCATGTTGGTTTTATTTATGTAAATACACTATATAGTATAATTTGACCCAGCTGTTTGAAAGTAAATTTAGTCAGAATAAAATTATGGGTATCTTCGTATATGATGAATCATTTTTTAAGCCAGTTGCAGAATTTGAATTAATGATACCTATTATATTAATATTTTAATCTTTTCAATATCATAAATTCTTTTTAAAAAATCAGGATTGCTAAGAATAAATCTATCACATATACTCTCAGTAAGAAAAGGTGGTACAATATAATTCTTAATATTCAAAATTCAAGATTTATGGAATATAAGCAAGAAAATTATTCTGAGTTCTAGATCCTTATTTATATTGCAAGGCATATGATTGTTTTTAAGCAGGATGATATCAATATCTTGTAGAACTATTGTTATTATTATAATTTATTTTACTTCTCTGCTAACAGTTATTATTTAATTCACTGATTTCTATCAATTTCTTATGTTGAATTGATTTTTTATGAGGATGGACAAATATAATATTTATGAATATACAAATGCATGAATTAAATTAATGATATTTTTGAAATTTTAATAACTTTGGACATAATTATCTTCTATTCACCTTCAATAGAGCAAAAAGTAGATTAAGGTTAATTGTTGATCTATAATATTAATGCAACTAAGTGTTATATTTTATAAACATTTTTAAGAAATTTCATATCTCAGGGTAATAATGCTCTCAAAATTTCTCAAAAGCTTGAAAGGAAAATTTAACAGCAGGAAATTATATATATATATATATATATAACTATGGGTTAGGGGGGGGTGGCGAGAACGATACATAATTCAAGTGAAATTTTGTTTAAGGTAAATGAATCTTTGTATGTGAATAATGCAGTCAATGACTCATAATTTGAAAAAGGGAACAAAAGTAAAAAAATATTTCAGGAAATTCACTATTCTTAATTAATACTTTTTCTAGTAAAAAGATTATATTTAATAGAATTGCAACCTATGGAAAACTGGAAAAATGCAGGAAATTGAAAATAAATACAAAAAACCTGGGAAATGCTAAGAATTTAATTTTTAAAAAAATAAAATACTGGGAAATGTAGGGAATTTAATTTTTAAAAAAATAAAATACTGGGAAATGTAGGGAATTTTATGTCTTTGGTTTTTTTTCCCCTATCTAAAGAATTTCAGTTTTTAATAATTGCAAGAATAAAAATTCATGGACATAACTTTTATATCTGATAATAAACTGATTTCGAACTTTTAGTGAATGAATAATAATTTAAAGCTGAATTTTTACAGGCATTAAAACTTTTTGCATCATGTTTGTCTTTCAATACATTCATTGATTTTAGAAATATTTTCACGTAAATTTATTGAATGTTAAATAGCTAAAAATGTATATTATAATGTACAAAAACGTCACTCCTTATTTGTTAAGTATTAGTTTCCATGAAATTGATGGTTTAAAAACTGCTGAAATTGATGCTAAAGTACATGAATTGGCAAAAAAAAAAAAAAAAAAAAAATCTTGCTTTGTAATGTTTTTTAAATAAATATTCATTAAATTATTTGCATCATGATAACAAAAATGTTTTGTGCTTTATTTTACTCGAGTCCTTAATTTTGTGTGACTTACAATTAAAAAACATGAGGGGTCATATAGCCCCTCCACCTAAATTATAAGTTTTGTCTTGCTAAATTTTAGATTAAAAAAAAAAACTCTTCGTTATGTAAGTATTTAAATATGCTATTATTTCAAGTAGTATTGCTTCTTTTCCTTGCTTTTTTTCACTCCATATTGCTTATAATGCAATATGGAGTGAAAAATTGCACATTTTTGCATTTCCTTTAATCCTGAATATACATACAGGGAAAACATAGGAATTTTTTTCTAGATTTGACAGGCAACCTTGGTGTAAACAATTTTTAAAAATCATTAAATATTGAGTTGTAGGAATTTGAACATTATGCTGTTCAAATTTACATTTTTGGGAGAAAGTTTCAAGAAATAACCATCTATTTTTTATATTTCAATTTTTCCTTCTTTTTTTTTAAAAAAAAAATTAGTCTTGCTTTTTCAATATGAATTACTAAATTTATCCTGAATTTTTAATTATTTTAAATGATATGTCTTAGGAATATTATTTATTTATTTATTTGTAATTAAATATACAAGTAACAGCATGCATTTCAAATCCTTATTTAGTCATGCGTCATTGCTCCTAATGTGAACTTATATATATTTTTTAAAGCATAATTACTGTTTTCTTAAACTGAAATGGAAATATCAGTAAAGGGTAATATTAATAGAATGGCTTATTTGTTATGTTTGTATATATTTAAATATAAATCTTTTTTGTCACATATCTCTAGAGAGTTTGAACTGATTTTTCTAAAATTTTATTTTTAAGAATTACACATTATTTAGTCATTTAAAAAGTGAAATTATTGGGGGGGGGGAGGCTTGCCATTAAAAAACATGATGATTATGCAAATATAAATGTGTAGTTGGCTCCTTATCTGAGTGCAGTTTGCATATTTTTAAGGAGGATATACTTTCAAATGGATGGACATATTTGCCTTCAATTTTGTTTTCATTAATTATTAATTATAAGATTTTCCCCAATACTTTTTTGATAGATTCTACATGTGTATTCAAGATAAGTTATCTTAGAGTAGTATTTTGTTGTAATAGTACTTGATATTTATTTGCTACTGAGCCAGTGTCAGGATTTTGTGAAAGGGAACTGCATAAAGGCTTCACGACTTTGAGGAACATTAGATTTTTTTCTCTGCTTTTTCAAGGTAATTTAATTTTATGCTTTTATATAATTAACAAGGATATTGTACTTACCTTATTTAAATTGATTTAGTATTGTTTAAATTTCAAAACATTTTTTTATTATTATTTTGCAGTTGCCTGACTGATTTAATGTTTTTACATATATACCAGATACTGAAACCTATTCTCTTGAAGCCTTCAGTTCTATTTCAGTCTGTCATAATATTTGTTACTTAATAGCTGCTTATTTAGAGATTGAATTAAAATCATTGAAAAATTTGTTGATTATGAAATTTGATTCTTTAAAGGGGGCCTATAAATTGGCATTGCTTAAGTGTATGTACAAAGATCGTGATAATGAAGTAGTAAAATCAGCAGGACTCTGTGTTATACAAATATCTGCTAGAATGGAATTTTAAGAATGCCTTCTCTATAACTATTTAATAGGTTTTCTTGTCTAGCTATATTAGCTGTAAATAATAGCTGAGCAAAAAATTTTCCTTAATTCTAGTCTTGGATCTTGAGGCTGAGTTTTGTTTAGCATCTTATTGTTTACGAGTTTTCAAATGTTCATGAGGGCCAGTATTACACAATGATCATATAGTGACTTGAAAATCTAACTTCATTTATAATTAAGATCCTGCTGTTGGTGATGGGGGTCTTGTGCATTTTTGTCATAGGTTTCACAGCCTTTTGCCTTCTAGTAATTAAATATTTGTGCTCTCTTATTTCTATATTACTATTGCTGGATTTTGCACTCTTAATATTCCTATAAATCACAGAGAAGTTCTGAATCAATTTGTCTAAAAACAGGAGATTGTGAGAAATAATTTGCAAATTCTAAACGTAAGTCAAGCATACAGAAACAAGCCATATTTGTAACAGAATTTGATGTTAGAAATAGAAAGGAGAGACACTACATGGCTTTTTTTGACAGTGAATTAAGTTGAAATAATGAATGCACCAAATAAAAAGTAAAACACAGATTTATCAATATAAAAAATTGCATTAGCTCAACTGCCCAATTGCATGTATAGTTGTGTTGTAAGTTGTAAGCTGAATCACAGATATGATGAGGCAAGTGAGGTACTAATGTCAATAAGAAACCTTTGGAGAATTTAAAGTAAATGCTTAAAGGATTTGCTATGTTGAGTAATACAAGTTTTACAATTGTAATTCACATAGCTGTGTTGTACTGTTTCAAATTTGGGTTCCATTAATTACATATGCTCTTTATTTGGCTTTTTTTCATTGATTTTTTGTTTTCTCTTTGAGGAGTTGCTTCTTTACATTTGTAACAGTCTTTGTATAATCATAAAATACATTTAATAACAAAATATTTACTAAGCACAATCATCTTATTAGTTATTTTTGTTGTCATTGAAATCCAGCCTTTCCACATTAGTAGTTATAATATAGTTAACTTAATCACACTTAAAATTATGACTTTATTGTGCCATTAAATTAATTACTGATACAATAAGATAAATAAATTGGACCTAAATGTTTCATTTTTTATAGATATTTAATATTTCCTGCATCTTGCAATTCATATTTTGTAGAGATACTAGAATAAGTCAACGTAATTGTTTACTACTTGTTCTAATCATCCATTGATATTAAATTTAAAACATACATACAGTTCTGAAATTTTTTTGATATTTTACTTATATGATTTATTATTGCATATGTTATTATTACTATTGTATCAGTGTACTTTTGATAGATCACAGTAGGAAATGTAGTTTTAAACTTTAGCTTGCCATCAATAAAATTGACATAGAAAAAATTATTGGGAAGTAAACTTTGATTAAAGATTAAGATGCAATTATAATGTTTAAAAATATTTTTTGAACTTAGTAATTTCGTCTACTAATCTCCATTCGTTTTTGTCAAACTTTTAACACTTTATCTGGTACTAGTTTAAATATACAATACTTATTTAATTTTTAGAAAGATATATTTAGTCATTCATGAATTTGAACTTTTTAAAATATTCTTTAATATATAAAGTTATATATGTATAAGGCTATAGTATATCAAAGTTATATATATATATATATATATATATATATATATATAATGATTTTTTCAGAGCTCCATGGTTTATATATATAAAGTATAATATAAAAATATCTGCTCTTTTCAATTTACTTCATTTTTTACATTTATTTAAAATTGGCTTATCTTCTGCAGTTCATTGATCAACTTTAAAAGATTGCACTCATATATTTTGAGTTTTATAATTTTTTTTGTATAGTTTTATAACTTTTTAATATCACTCATTTTTTTTAAAATTTACTGAAGTAAATGTTCGCTCTGTAAGAATAATTTGGAAGGAGAAAAATGTAATTTATTTTTAGTAATAATATTTCATTATTGTTTTTTTTTTACTATTCATTGATTTATTAATTTTGCTAACTTTTTCTTTTTCTTTTAAATTAATATTGTATTTTTTTTTACCTTTTTAGTGACATTTATTAGACAATTAGCAATATAGGAAATCAAGTTGGATTTTTATGCAAGATTTGATGACCATTGATGTATTAATTTTTATAAGAAATAAAAAGAATTAGTGATGAAGAACAGGAAATATTTTTTCCATTTTGCATATTTTGATATTGTAAATGAAGAGTCACAACATTTTAGATTTATTTTTATGCTTTAAATTTATAATTGTTGAATTTTCTCCAAATCAGTTTTCTGTGAAGAATCGTATTAAAAATTTTAAGAGCAAATTATGTAGGCATATGATTTAAATGTGTGATGTTTTACATGTAGTGTAGAGATTTACATTGATTCTTTTAGAAAATATTGCTATAAAATATCAATTAAAATTCGGATGGCATTGAAAATGCATTATTGTTTTAAAGCTCTTAATTTAATATCCTTATTTGAAGTGAGGGTAAATCTTGTTCACTGCCCTAAATTTTGATAGGACAATTTTACAAAAGACTTCACACAATATTCATCGTTGCTAATTACATAACTAACTAACATATGAAAAAAAAAAAAAAAAGATTTACTCCTAGAAATTTTTAATAGTTCTGAATCAGTGTTTTGCCTCCTGTTTGTTAAATTAAATTCTTATTTCCTTTGACTAAGTTCTTGTCAGATGGAAATCTGGTACTCTTCTGAACTTGCGTGAAAGGTTCTCTTTATTTCTATTTTAAATTAATTTTTGGGGGGTTTTTTGTGTTATTTTTCTATACATTAAAGGAGTAAGAACTACACAAGGATGAAGAATAATCATTTGTATCGCTTTTGTTAGTTAATATCCTTTTAATTGCTTTTTTGATGCAAAATTTTCTGAAATTCATTACTTTTATGTACAATTTCTCTCCCTCCTCCCCCTTTAAAATTTATTTGCCTTTATGTTCCTTCTTATTTTATCAGTAATTATTTTAGGGATTATTTATAGAGTCAAAATAAAACTTTTTGAAGTTTTCATCTAAAATGCTTTTTTTAGACTTCTAAAAATGTTATGTGAAACCATTTTGTGCAGAGAAATGCTAAGAATAATAAAAAAGGTGGTTAGATTTAAAAAAATGTAAATCGTAAATAAATAAACAGGTAAAAATAAAGAAAACGTCAATTCATTTATAATTTATATACCTATCTTTATTAAAGTATTTTCTTTCTAATTAAAGTAGTTTCCTTCCAATATATGTATAAAATATTAATATGTGTTCAAGAATGTGCGGTGGTAAGTTCATAAGCCAGATAACAACTTCCGAGCACGAGTGTACATTTTTATCTAGTGTTATGTTACACGGCTACCGTCCCATTGGTTTCGAGATCGAACCTCAAGAATGCATATTAGTGGCCCTGGTTCTGAACTAATAAACGCAACCTTCGGGGTACCCTCTACCGGTAGCAAAAATCGCCATAACGCCTGGCGCGACAAAAACGTTCGTTTCCCACCAAAAACACTTGGTGCGATAACATCGCTGGTCTCACCTCCAACACACTGAGGGGGAGTAATGCGGTGGTAAGTTCATAAGCCAGATAACAACTTCCGGATACGAGTGTACACTTTTGTCTAGCGGTTATGTTACATGGCTACGGACCCAATGGTCGCAGATCGAACCTCCAAGAATGCACAAATGTTTTCATCTTCATCATTATTCCAACATAACTGAAAGCGGTTTCAGAAAATATTTTCCTTCTCTTAACTTTCTCTTCCGTCAGTTTAGCTTCTATTATAATACATTTATTTTATATATACATAAATTAATTAAAATTTATAATTAACTGACAGTAAAGAATATAATATATTATTTCTTTTGGTGCTGATGCCTTTACATGATTCTTTGTGGTGATGTAGTAAATTATTCATAATCCTTTATAGTTGTCTATTCTGTTTTGAATCATCCAATAAATTTTGGTCAGAACAATATTTATTTCACTTTTTAGGCTTTTTTATGCAGTTATAAATGAAATATCAAACGATCCTGCATTCTGCTCTATGCCCCTCACCCTCTCTCTTTCTCTTTTTTGAGGATAAGGGGTTGAATGCCAATGTGGGCATAGAAAGACACCTTATGACGCAGCTTTAAGGCATAATTTTTATTTTAATCTCTTCATTTAGATTATAGTATTTTCCCAATCCTTCGAGGTGAGATATTATTCAGTTTGGACTCCCCGAAACTTTCTCGCTTACTCTGCAATAAATATACTTATGTAATCAACCGATGATATTCATAAACAGTAGTTATGAAGGAGTCTATTAGAGGGCTATCTTTGGTGATTAACTACCATGATGCAGTTAATACATAATTACAAGAAAACCGAATGAGCATGTTGGGCACATCCTACCGATTACACCTAAAATTTGACTTAGAACTACAATTGTTATCTTGAAATCGCATATCAGTTATATTTAACTCATTGCGTTCTTGAGATATGTTTATTTTCTCGTGAAAATATGGACAGCCAGATGGTCAACCTCTTGATGGATTTGTTTTCAAATTTGTTCTACACTTCATATCTACACTTTAGATATTAAATTTGGGTTCGGAATTTTATTCATCATGGTTTTTGTTTTATAGTTATGTCCCGTTAGCTCATAATAGGGCAGCTAGCACAAATAGATTTTATCTGAATAGATCCTGTTCAAATTTTGATAGATAACTACAGATTTAGAGTAAAAAATCACATTCCATATTTTCGCATTGGGCTCAAAGTGTTTTTAAGTTTTGTTAACAGACACACATATCTCCAAAATTCTGTTTTTCGGACTCGGGGTAGTTCTTAAAATGTGAAAATTCAGCAAAATCTTGAATGTCATTTTTTTTTTTTTTTTTTTTTTTTTTTGCCATTACAATATTTGCTTTTTGTATACTTCGTATGAGAGAAGATAAAAAGTGAAATAAAATCAGTTTTTCCTAAGTTACTTGAAAATGACACATTCAATCCTAAAAATAGCTTGCATAAATACTGTGCGGAAATTTTTTAAAAATGTGAATGTATGCTAAAATTTATTATTATTAAAAGGCGTTATTATAAGTTTTTAAAAACTTTATTTTTGGTCCTTAAAAGTGTTTTTTGTATCTGCTTCGATTCTATATCTCTTTGTAACGATTACAAACAATAATTAGTAACAATAGTAAAAACTGAAACAAAAAAAAAATTCCCTACTCGAACTGCCGAATTATATGATCGAGTTTTCTTTACGGTATGCGATCTTTTATCCCAGTGTGTCTGGAGATCCGTGTAAACAGTTTCCCTTCAGTTTAGAAAAATTCTGATTGGTGGAAGAATGTATCTCATTCATTAACATGATTCTTCTTTAATCTCCTCTAATTTTTTAAAAAGAAATTGCCCACATTCATGTGAAACTTTCTAAAACAAAGTTTTTAGAATCTATCTTGGAAACGTTTATTTTAGTCTTTTATCACGAAGAAAGTGACCTCATGGTTGTCTTTTAAGAATAACCGTTTTTTTAAAGCCATTTATATAATTTTATCAGTTTTTCCACTGACTACCATTAAAAATCTTTATACTAATAATTTACGAATTTCATTCTATGTTAGCAATATGGAATTCATAAAAAGATAGCTTCGGCAATATTGTTGAGTGGTCTTGAAATGGGTGTATTATCTTTGCACGCACACACCACATTACCTATTTGTATTCATATTTGCTGACCGTTTCTTCTCCCTGATCCAAAATTGTCTTGGAATGTCCCAATTCATCTTCCAGGTAACCATTAATTTTTGGCATAATATTTGGTAAAAATTTGACTTTCATTCTTTATACTATCAATATGAGGAAGAGGTGACTTAAATCATCAAATGTCTTATCTTTTCCCAATATTTCTTGGGGTGTAGACCATTCATGCTTACTTCGTGTCTGTTGAAGTGTCTCTGGTCTGTGTATACAGAAACTCGACATGGCTGCTCGTCCTTAGTTTCAAATTAGCAGCAATAAATTACTTCGCCAGAGAGAAGCAACGTCAGTGAGTCATTCTAGACCTTAAAAGTTTGAAAGCAGTAAAATAATAAGCCATATATTTTTTTCAGAAAGTTACGTTCATTGGCTAATTTGTACCATCCCACCTCTCTCTCTCTCAAAAAAAAAACACCCCTCCCTCTATAAGGAGCGTAGATTAGAATGTCGGAGACTTCTGACAATTCGTTTAAAATGACATACATAAGGTTTCAGTGGAAAAAGAAGTTTGTGAAAAAAAAATTCTGAAGAAAATTGTTAGGCATTTTTGCTACTAAGTAAAATATTCTGAGCAGAGCACAAAATGTTATTTAGGGCTAAATTAACTACATCTAGATCTACTAAATTGCACATAAACAGTCTCTCTTCAAGTACATACGTTATAAGAATGAGAAAGTGAGGAATAAATAGTTAGAATATCAAGAATAGTTTCAAGTTAATGTTAAAGCAGTGTTTATTTCCGAGTTAATAGGGATAATTCAACATTGAATGACTTTGTATGCGCATTATGGATTCACTGATACTTAGACGGTTTTATAACTCTCATAGTCTACTTGAAATGAATAAATATTTTTTTGAGATAATCTTTTTCATGAAATTCTCACCCGTTCAAAATTTTAAATTATGTGGAATGAATTTTTGCTTATTTAATACGTGCTTTTATAAATATTTATTGCAACGGGTACTTTTTTTTAAAAAAAGTAAATAATATAAGGTAATTTTTGGGGTAATCTAAAAATTCTTGGGTATTTAGTTACGCGAATAATGTGTAGTAGTAGTTATGAAGTTAGTGTATATGTGAATTAACGGTTTTGTAAATAAGGTCCTTTTGAAATAAAAACGACGGAATTAGAGAATTGAAGAAAAATAACAGCTTTTATTTTGTGATTGCAAATGTCATTTTCTGTTACTACATAATTTCCTTTCTGGTTTAAGTAATTATCACACCGAACATCGAATTTTTTTTAATGCATTTTCATTTCTTCATTATTGTCTAAACGCCCTTAACTCAGGTCTTTAGAGGGACGGTGAAATGCACATATTCGACTATCATCTAGATTGTATAAATGATGTCAACTGCCATCTAATGATATAAATGATTATCTCGATTGCCAAATCTGCCAACCAAAATATATCAAATGATAGGTTGTTGAGAATGAACTGAAACATTCGACCTTTCATATCGTGATTCGACTTAGTCGTTTCCCCGATCGTCTTTTTGCAATTTCGTTCTTACTTTACTTTCATCCATTGTATTGCTATTATAAATGTTGCAGATCTGGCGATGTATAACGACGTTTCTTTCAACATTTATTGAGGTCAAGAATCTGAATAACTGGCTTTATTTCAGGATCAGTGGACTCGGATTTGATTCATCATTTTAAACTCACACTGCGAAGTAATAATTACTATATTAAAGAAAATTTACAAGCAGCTTGCGCGCACACTAAAGGCCTTATCACACGGCTAAATATCGTCGGCACTTTCAGTCAGCAGACGACAACGAAAGTGACGTCACTTGTGTGACATCATTTCAAAGTTTCACATGATTGGTTGAATTTCTTTTGCAGATAATATTTCGTCGGTATTTTCAAACTGGTTAGAAAAAGTTGTCGATGACGTAAAACTTGCTTGACCGGTTCTTGAGGGTAGAAACGGAAAAGTGCTGACGAATTTTCACCGTGTGATAAGGCCTTTAGTCTCTTGCATATGCGGATTTTGAATCGGTATTACTTTAAATAAATCCTCGTATTAATTAGAATTCCTGATTGTTATTGGAAAATTATTGTCATTTATAATTAACGGATCTCTATCTTGCAGCTTCTTTGAAGCTGCATGCTTTTTAATTGTAAATTATTGCGAGAGATTATCTATGTATTTCTATTACACCACCGAAAAGTCTTAAGGATGTTAGAAAAAAAGAATATATATATATTTAAGTTTTGTCTTGATTAGATGAAAATGCTTTTATTTTAAATATTTTCTTCTTCTTTTTTTTAGGTGAAACCTTTACAAGTATCAACAGCGGAGTAAATAGGATCATGCAGAAGTACAAAAGATTAATTCTTGTGATGATTGCACTTTTGTCACTAGTCTTTATGTTTATATATAGACAAAAATATTCAAACCTCAGTTTAGTATTTCAAATGATGAATGCATTTCAATTTCGAGATTCTGAAACGAAATACAATGAAAAGTTATTTGAATTTAAGAAGAACTTAAAGATTGACTTTAGTGTCCAAGAACAGATAGTGGGTATACCATATTGGACGGAAATTTTTCCAAATATTTATATTTATTCTTCTTACTGGATGTATAAAAAATCACGATCGCTTATTTTTACAAAAAATACATCTGTGTCTATGTTATGGAAAATGGAATGTCAACTGCATTATGAAAAAGAACACCCGAAATTTCTTCCCAAAATTAATCTTATTCTTTTAGATAAACAGGACACTCATATGTTTTTATTCCTTGAATGCATGCCTTTTGAAAGTGAAGTGCCTCATAGTATTAGTTTTGTTTACAGGAACTTCACCTCGCTCGTTTCTTTACCTATCATTCACAAAGAATCATACCTGGGATATTTGACAATGTGTGTGCAACCCTTACCTTCAGCATTTCAAGATGTCAACAGGATTTTAGAATTCATTATTTATCATTCTCAAATGGGAATAAAATTTTTCATATTCTATGAAACAGGTTTATCATTCAATGTTAGGAAATTGTTAAAACATGTTGCTGTGAAAGATAACATAAATTTACTTTTACTACCGTGGAATCTACCATTCTCTTCTCAAAATGAATTCAGTGTTACAGAACTTTACTTCCTTGACTGCTTTCATCGGGTGCTTGCCAGAAATCATTCTGATTTTGCACTAAAACTACAGTTAAACGACTTCATTGTTCCAAAAATTGCATGGAATTTTACATATTTTAATACTCATGATTCATCTGTTAATGTCTATGGATTACATAGAAAGATTTTTTGTGAAGAATATCCTAATGATATCATTGCTCATAGTCTTTTTATGCCTTTTGTCAGTTTGTTAAAAACTAAGGTTTCAAATGAAAATGGAAGTGACAAAAGAATTGCATTTGATGTAAAAAAGTTAAAGCAAACTGTTAGTGACTCTAAAGAATTTCATTCTTGGTTTCAATTAAAAAAGTTGCAAAAGACCCATTTAATTCCTGATACATCTGTTGTTCTTCATTCGTACAATAAGTGTGGATTGAAATCGGATAATGATAAAGAGAATTTTGTAGAAGACCGAAGTATGTGGAAATACAAAGACACTTTTTTCAAATCTCACCTTTATTTGCTAGCCAAAACTGAAGATCTGATTGAAAGTGAAAGTGAATTTTTTTAAAAAACTGTATTGACTAGATAAATATGTTTATTGACATAGAGAAGCAAGTGCATGAGTAAATGAAGTTATTCACCCATTTCATAATCCATTATAGTCATTCATGGCGGTAATTGTTGACCATATTGGGTCTGTTTCCTCCAAAAGATCTTAATAACCATACGTCTACCGAGTTTTGAGATTTATTAAAAAAGAGTAACAATCAGTTTTTTTAAGTGTAAGCTTTATTGAAAATTTACTTAGAATCTACTGTGTATTATGTTTGAGTCTTACTTGAATGTTGTTTTTTTATAAAATAAATTTGAAATATTAATGCAAAAATGTTTTGTTTGAGTAAAAGTGTGTACATATTTTATTCTAATAATATATTTTTGAAAGCATGTATTATTTTTGTATTTTTTGATAACTATATTTGTAACAATAAAATGTTTGTTGATCATTATTATTATGTGTTAGAGAGTTTTTTGTCTAAATTTATCCAGGTTGGTTAAATAAGAAAAATAAAACCTATATTAGTTAATTATTTTTAATTTTAAGTTATATTTCTAGAAAATTGGGTAGTCTAGTGAATCACTGAGATGAATCGTTAATTTTAAGCAACATATCTTTTTAAGGAAGCATTTAAGATTTCCTTTGTTGAATTTTATATGAAATTAAAATATGTTTTTGCTCTGATAAATGCATAAAATATTACATAAAAAGTTTCGGAAATATTTTCTTATTTTATATTTCTATGTTTGCACTGTTTTACAGTTTTCAAATTCTGCAATGCAATTCTTATGGGACTGCATAGTGTTTGGTTTTCAAATCACTTGTAGTGGCATACTGTAACAGAGTTTGCATGTGTTATTTGATAGAAAGATTTAGGGAAAAACATGCATGACATATAGCTGAATAGTATTCACACTTGATATTTCTGACTGTTAGTAGATGATCGACTGGTGCATTGCCTTGTAACCGTATTGGAAGAAGCATAGTCAAATCATCAGTATTGAGATTAGCTGTTTCGGATTAACCCCAGTAAGGCTACTATAAGACAAATCTGTCTTCGGGGCCTCTTTTTCAACTCTCAAAAACCCGATATATTTTTAACTTATTTCATATTTATGCATTAATTTTTAGTAACGAGTACATATTAATAATTAATTTATTTTAAATTTAAGTACGTGCTATTTTATTTTCTTTACTTATATTTAAAAAAACGCGTTTGGTTTCATCAAAAACGTTTTTGTATTTATTAAAATTTAACTACTTTCACTTCAATTTAAAGTTCAAATTTTACAAGAGTTGGTAAAAAATGAGAGCGGTACATAGTACACTGTAGAATCCTAACAAGAGCCGATACTAATAGGAGCTATTAGAATTTGCGACTGAAAAATATTTTGTTGTGGAAGCTATTAAGAATTGAATTATTTACATTAAATATTGAGTTGATTACATAGAGAAGATATAATATAATAAAATATTAAATTGAAAATTTTAATGAGCGTAATAATCCCGGCGAACCTAATAGCCGCCGAAGACAGCTAAAGTAATAATAATTATTAAAAAAAAAAACTTGCAGAATCATGTTATGTTTGCACGAAAAAAATTATTTTAAAATACTTATTGCCAGTTAGTTCGCAAAGTTGCTGCTGACAAAAGTTGAAATCAAAATATGAAGTTAAATCTTATTGGATCTAAAAAAATATGTATTTCAACGAGTGTCTACATGAAATAAAATAAATGTGAAACACTGTTATTTTTTAGAAAAACAAGTGCAAGAATTCTGTATATCCATATTATTTAATGCATAAATTTTATAGAGTATAAGGCAAACATGGTTTACATAGAGAAGATATGCGCTCAAATCAGGTTGCAACAGTTAATATTTAAACAATTATAGTTAGACATATGCATGGAATAGGGAAAATGAAAAAATATTTTATGTTGTCTGAACTACATAATGTCCTAATAAGTTACGAATTTAAAATTTTTATACATACCATCGGTACTATTAGCTGTGTTTAATAGTTTCTTTCTCAATTTTATGTAGAATCATTATTTTAATTATCCATTGAAAATTGTTTCCTGCAAAAATGGGGGTGTAGTTCCAATTTGGGGTAATTAAGAGTTCCATGCTCTTTGTTCGAGTTACATTCATGCGGTACCAAAAAGATCGAGCTCCAATATTTGTTCTCAAGGGATGGGGCTATTTGTCTCAGTTAGTTTTCTACGGCTTTCTGAAGACTTGAATAATTGGAGCTATCTCCTTTGTGCAGTAAACCCTTCAATTACTTAAATTTAAAAAAAGAAAAAAAAAAAAGTATACATAAGATCTGAATATTGAACGATTCTATTTTCTGTACTCATATTTTAAAAGAATGTTTTGTTTCAGTAAAAAAAATTGTGATTAGTTGTTTAATAACTTCAAATTATAGATCAAATTTTATAGGTAGTGACCGAAAATAAGAGAAATGTATACTAAAATGAACTACATAAGTTTTCTAAAATAAAATAAATTACATATATCTATAAAAATTTAAAACAATATTTAATTAAAGAATTTAGATCCATTAATCCAGGGAAACAGACTTTTGACAAAGGCTGCTTGTAATTATAATAAAACTAAATTTTTTGTTGTAATATAACTGCTTAACTGAAACTTCGGTAATAATCAAAATCCAGATTTAAAAGAAACTATGTGCATTTTCAAATGCACTCAATGATGACAGAAAAAAATATACAAATAATTTACCAAACAAAATTAATTGAAATAAAAAAATTCCTAATGGAAAAGTCATGTTCACCTGTATCCACTGACACTCGAGCTATAGGTTGAGGTGTTTTGAGTAAGTTTGTTAGAATGATCTGCTGAGGTAGGGTTGCGTATAATAGTCTATATTCTAGTGTTTGGTTACAAACCTTCATCTCCACATTTTTTACTGTGATGACGCCCAGACGAAGAGCTTCCATTGAATAATTTAATTTTGAAAGATCTGATTCTCTTTTTTTTACGAGAACTATAGGATCTACACTAAATAGACTTTCGATGAAGGTAATTGACAGGGATTCATCATATTGATGTGATAAATACCCATCACTTGATCAGGGAGGATTGAGTGGAGAGCGTAGTGGTTCAATCAAGTACAAAGGAAGGAATGAGTTTGGATGAAGAGTTGGGCTTGGCAAGCCAGAGCTAATTCACATTGAAATGTTTGTTTAGAATTTTTCTTTTCTATTTTTAACTTTTTTTTAAGTAGTCCTTTTAGGATTGTAAGGAACTCTTGAACTTAAATCAATCCTATTGACTCTTTCAGCTCGTTTATATCATGAATGTCTATAGATGTTGCTCTATTTTCTTTCTTTGGTGACACTTTTTTCTTGGTTTGGTTGTTTTTGTTTCTGCGAAGGTACTCCTATGAATATTGGTCTTGTGCTGATTATCGGAAATATTCTATAACTGTGCTATGTAATTATATGGTCTCCTAAATTTAAACAGGTAGGGTCTTTGGTTTTCTTTTTTACTGGGCAGTTTCTTGTGATATTTTCTCCGCTGCACTTCATACATTAAGGCTCCACGAAGCAGCTATACTTTGAGTGATGAAAACATGAATAACTGTCACAAATATTAGCATTCTGTCTTTTTCTACGTAGTTCAATCTTGACTTTTAAATAGATGTTAGAAAGCTTAAATATATATTCTTGTAATTTTTAACTTCTTCAGTCTCTTTAATTGTTAGTTATTTCATCTTTGTTTTCTTCCGTATTGTTTTACAGTCTTGGAGAATACTTTCTTTATATCTATTATATCATATTATAGTTTTCATTTATCTTCGGTTTGCTGACAAAACTTTAGTTAAATCTGGCTCGGCTACTACTTTAATAGCTTAGAACTGGTTGCGAATTAAATTGGTTGGAGTACTGGTATCCTTTTTGAGAACTGTGGTGGCTTTTCATTGTGATAAAACACTTAAGTTATTTACCTACATATCTTGCGTTTGGGTATCTATAAGTCTGAATATTTACTATAGCTTGTTTTTTTCTATTTTCCTTTATTTCCTTTGTTTTACTCTGGTATTCTTCTTTGTTTCGTATACTGGCCATTTGTACATCTTTTATGTTTCTAACGTTACTAGAATTCCATTATAGTAAGTTAGCCTCTATGTCCATGTTTTATGCGACATTCTTTTTTCAGGTGCGTTAACTATTGCTTTTTGAATAATTGTGTACTTCGGATTCTGTTTCTTCGCTTTCTTTATTCTTCTGGTGTTTTCACTATCTGCTTGCATGATTGTAACTCCTTCTCTTTTCTTTTGTCTCGACCGTTATGTATGCATCTCTTTGTGTCCTTGACAGCTGTGGATTATCAGGATGCAACATCATTAAGAGGGAAAATAAAAATTATTTTACTGTTCCTATAACGTAATATTTGGGCTTGAAACAGCTCAGCAACTGGATTAGTACCCGATCAGTTAAGCCGCATTAAAAATCTGGTGGATGGAAAAGGATTTCGATGGACACTATCGCCTTAAAAAATCAAGCTAGGAGCAGTGGTTCAGTGTATTCGAGCGAAAATCAGTTATGAGTAAAAATGCGAACAAAAAAATTGGTTTAGATTAAAAATTCCGCAAGATTACTTGAGAAAAGAATAAAAATCATTCTAAATAGAATGTGAGTGAAAAAAAAACAAACTTATTCGACCAAATACATTTGACCTGTCAAGATAAGAATTACTTCTACATAGTCAGTTCTCATCATGGTTTAAAATTCTCGCTGTACAGGGGATAGTCGTGTCTTCACAGGCCTTATTTCACTATCGGATTTCCCCTCCCCTTTACGTCTCGATTATGATTATCACTGGTAAACCTTTGGAGCTTAACTTGCTATTAACGTAGCTATTTATTTTTATCTCGATGACTACCAGATAGAGGTTAACCACTAAATACCAAGGGAACAACATATTATAACCATCGTGGACGAATTCATTTTCGAATAATAAAATAAAAAAGAAGAATATTTGTAGCGCAACTGAAGTGTCTTTCGCTCTTGGACAATCAGTAATGTGCTGGGTATCATCTGCGCAAAATAGTGGCCATCTACTGTAAAGGCAATCGCAGAAATTTCCCGATGTTGGTAGTGGATAAAGATTATAGCAATAGAATAAAATCAAGAGATAAAATACCGTAAAAAACGGGAATTATATGAATCTTATTCATAATTGTCTGGATTATGGCAAATCAAATTTTAAGAGATTGGGAAAATTTTTGGTTGTTTAAAGAGGAATTTTTAGTTACTATGTGGTATGTTCACGGTTACTATGGCCTCAATAGTCAACGAAAATTAACATTGTATTTATAAATGATTACTTAAATATTTGCTTAATAGTTTTTTTAATATTTCTAAAAACAATGTATAATAGACTAGGCCCCCTCTAGTTTGTTTAAGCCTCTTTATTTTGGAAAAACTGCCAGTTAGGGATAAGTTTAAAGATGAAAGGAAATGACTAAAATTTATTAATATCTTCAGCTCTCCTATGAAGTATAAATGTCTTAAAAATCAACACTTTTTCATTAATTTGTTAAATATTAAAATTTATTTTTGTCTTTTTTTTTGCTTCATTAGCTATTAAAGTACTAAATTTCTTAGGAGTAATGTAATTTATTTTATCAAAATGGGCCAATAATTTCTGGTTGCCTATTCCCTACAAAGTAAAGAAACAAAAAACATGATTTTATATTAGTATGCAATTTTTTGTTTTTAATCACCACCCTGATTTTTAATTCCTTATCTTATGGAAAAATTCAGACATTTGACGCGTTCTCATAGAGGACTTTAAGATTTACATCGCTTTCAAGTTTTCGGTATCAATGAGTGTCTTTCTTCGTATTATAGGCGGAGTTGCTTTGTGGCGACGTCTACTAGTACCCCGTTTGGCCTGCGGCTTGGTCAAATTTGTTTATCTTATTTATGTGCATATACTGTTAAAAAAATGCAACTTTGTACAGGTGTTGAAGGCGTTGATTTTGAACAAGTTTATAAGCATCTCAATGTATTTAATTTTGATGAATTATTTCTAATTTTAATATATTTAATTTGAAACGAATGGGAGTTAATAAATACGTTATTATTTTACGTTATCTGCTTTATCAATAATCTTTTATAATATTAGATTATCCCGGAAAATCACAATGAAAGTCACGCTCGAACCCCGATCAGAAATAGTAAAAAATGACCTAATTCTATAAATTTGTGTTTTAATGTATCAAAAAATTTTATAGATAGAAACATAAAACTTTGGACATAGATGGATATAAGAAAAAGAAAAGGCGTTTTTTCACTCTGATGGCAGTACAAAAATTTACTTTTTAAAACTTTTTATTATTCCTTTCTACAGAAGTCAAAGTATTTTCGTTTATTTGGCCACCTTATTAACTTTTCTATTGGAAGTACATATCTAATTGTAATAATTAAAGAAATGAAGATTTGTTCCACATTTTAGGATACTCTGTATATTTTAAACCTAAATAACATTTGATCTATCCATATACATTTTACTATTTTAATTCATCCACAAGATGATATAACTCTTATTTGTAATTACTTTTCGGGGAGTATAAAACCGAAGTTAGCTATAGATTTTGATAAAATAGATTTTATCATTCATTAAAAGTTAAGTACTTAATAGATATTGTTATGAAAAAAGGCAGGGTAATATTTTAATGCTTTAAAAATTGATGGAAAATTGACAACTTTTGCCCCTTTTTGTGGCTTTTAAGTCTCATTCGGGAGCAGCAGGTATCAATAAATTGTATTCGTTTTTTCCCGTTATGTTTCTTTCGAAATCGTAGTTTTTCTATTGTACGGCGACATGAAAAAAAAAAGATTTTTTTTAAAACCTTTCCTTAATGAATATTATGCTGCATCTTAATATGCTCAAATACTTTCTCTTGTGTATTTTTAACGAGATTTTTTTTTAAATTTGTAGAAGACCTTCACTTGTGATTTATGGAAACTTCGTAAAAATTCATAGCTGTATATTCCGTAGAAAAATGAGAGTCATCAGCGGAATCCAAAAATAAGTTTCATTTGGCAGCTGAAATAATGAGCAAGTCAAGAAAAGTTAAGATGAAATTCAAGAAGGATATAATATACAAATTTTTCTTTTAAAAATCTCAATAAAAAGAATGGTTGATTATGATTTTGAATCACAAACATTCTTCGAGAATATTTTCTAAGGATCAAAATTTCTGAAAATGGGATCGAATTGAAAAGGAAGAAGGATATAGAGACACCATTCCAATAGAGGGGAAAATTTTCATTATTGAATGATACAAATTGAAACTGAAAACATCAGCTTCGCATTGCTTAAGAACAATAATTTATGTGTGTTTTTGGTAAATTTTATATTGGTTAATTAGAAAATTTTGAAAAACTCAAAAATCAATTTATATCTTTTCTTTCCAAAAAGATTACTTTATCAAAATGTATGCAAAAGCTTTTTCATGTTTCTCAGACAATGAGTGAACTATTAAATTTCATTTTAAAAAATGGGGCAATTTTAATTCACATTTCATCTGTTTAATTTCACAAATCAGTATTTATTTTCGGATAATACCTGAAGAAATCCTCTATTCCTGAAAAGAAAACAGGCGAAATAAAGTAAGTAGATTTGTATCCTTTTACTTATTTAATCTTATAAGGTTTGGTGCTGGTTTGAAAATTGAGTTCGAGATAGGATTTAGTATAATGGAAGTATGCCTTTAGGATACTCATTCATTAAAATATGAAAGCGCAATATCCAGCCAATTATGAGAAAATGGTTCCTCATACTTTCAATAGAGCCCATATACAGGATGATCACTGAATAAGCCCTGATTTCAAAATTAAATATCTCTACAAAAAAGATCGATAGAATTATGCGGTAAACTGTACGTTTATTAGCAAAACTGTAAAAATAGTGTACAATAGTTAGAAAATTTTGTTACAAAAATCGTCAACAGATGGCGCTCTGTGCTAAAACTCTTTCTCTGAAAGGAGTCTTAAAAAAAACAATAAAATGATGCGGTCTTTGCAATCAAAATACAATTTTTTCAAAATGTTCACCTTTCGAAACAATGAGGTGGTGTAATCGAAAATGAAATATGACATCACGTCTTGCAATGTCTCAACGGAAACGGAATCACATGCAACACCAATCAAAGATTCAAGCTCAACTAGAGTGGCTATAGACAGTGTCTTTCAATGCTTCCCACAGAAAGAAGTCACAAGGAGTCAGATCGGGAGTCATTTTTCATTTTTGACATTATACTGAAAGCGTCTATGGGCTTTATGATTAGACCGCCATCTATTAACGATTTTCGTAACTATATTTTCTAAGCTTTTGTATAGCATTACTTTACAGTTTTGCTTATAAACGTACAATTTACCGCATAATTCTATCAATCTTTGTTGTGGAGATATTTAATTTTGAAATCAGGGCTTATTCGCTGATCACCCTGTACTAATAATGAGTTGCCATTACTGAGCGGCTTGGTGGAGAAGACGCTGGCTTAACATTCAAGTGATCTGGGCTCGTGTTTAATGTTTTTATTTGTTTTCTTTTTTAATTTTTTAACTTGATCAATTTATTTACAAATAGTTTTAATTAATATGGTTTCATTTCTTAAAGAAAAAAGAAATATTTATTGTCCTGATTCTCGAATCATAATTTCATATTTAGAAGAAAAATAATAAATTTTCGGGCTTTTCTTTTTAAAGTATTCAAAATTACACAAATTAAATTAATAATTAAAGGTAATTTCATTTAATATGTTATTCATTTTTGTATGCAAAAATAAATATATTTTTTCTTAGTACTTGAATCATGATTTATATTTTAAAGAAGAAGAATTATAGATATAATAGCTATGTAACGTTTCCTTTCATGGTAATTGGCATTCCGCCCAGATGTAACGTCATCCGTTTTCTCGATAGTTAAGAGTCAACGGACCACCAGAAAAAGTGAAATGACTCTACTAGGGAAAAGGACCAGAGTGGATCTTTTTCACTTGTAAAATCATTGTATTTGGTTTGTTTTATCCAGGTTAGGGAGCACAGATGTGTGTCTCGTCATTTCAAATAGTCTTCAAGTCGTCATCAAGTCTTGAATAGAGAAGAACGACGAGATATTCAGATTTTAAACTTTTTTCACTAATGAAGAGAGTCCTAAAATCATCAAGAAATGATCAACCACCAACAACCGTTGCCATTAAGTGTCGAACCACTGTGAGCATCAACCGATGTTAGTTGTGAATTGATTATAATTAACATGTGCTCCAAAAGGGTTATCCACAAAGATGGATCCTTAACAGACACTCCCACGATCGAGTGGAGACCATTGAAGAAGCATTGTTGAACAATTATTGGGTGATAAGGAACTCAAGTTCACCAATGGGAAAATTGGTGGTCGATATCAGAAGGAAATAAAACGCGGCAGTTTTAGTTTGTTTCGAGTCATAGAAGAGAGTACTGAGAATTGGACGTCGGTGTCCGGAGAAATTGTTCCTGATTTTTTGAGAAACTCCATGTGATTTGTGTTTCTGTGTTAGGATCAATTCGATAGTAGCCGTTTAGAGCTAACAATCTGAGGTTTGTGTGTGTGTGTGGTTTCCGATTTGATTGTGGAACTATTTCCTGATTGAACTATTATTTTATATTTGTAAATAATATTAACCTAGATGAGAACAAATTATTTTTTGTACATATGTAAGAATGTAAATAAAAGTATTGTTTTGTTATGCTACTGTTTAATTTAATCGTCTGGATAAAGATATTACAACATCTTTTATATATATATATATAATTAACAATTTTAATTAATATCTAACTCGTTTATAAAGCAAAAGAAATGTTCGTTTACCTAATACTTGAATCATAATTTTATTTTTAAACTAGACAAATAATTCAAATATATAATTTAAATTATGATAAATAAGTATTTCATTATTTTGAAGTTACATATGAGAATAAGAATCATAAAACCATTGTAAGCAAGACAGATATTTTTTGATATCTTGCGAAATTGTTAAAAAATGAATCATTAAATAAATTGTTAAAGGATAATCTTCTAGAAAGATTTTAGAAATAGATTAGAAAGCAAATTTCATTCACATTATAAAAATATTAGCCTTTTCTCAAGAAATCGCACAACATACGAAATATACCGTATCAATTTAAAATCTACTTTTGACTTCTTTTTTTTTTCTGATAATTAATATTGAGAATGTTTTTAGATTCAATTTTATTAATTTCAATTCTTCTTTTTGATTTCTGGTATAAATACAGTATTGTTGCATTATAATAAATTATTTGTAATCAAATTCAAAAAATAAAATTTTAAGATGAAAATAGTTATTTAAATTAATTTTTATCGTTAAAATTATATCTCGAGTTATTTTAATGTTTAAAAATTATAATATAGTTATAATTAAATGCCATATAAATGAACACAAGTTATTTTCCTTTTAAAAATTATAGTTTACGTATCAAGAGACATAACACTTATTTTGCCATATGAAAATGAGTAAGACATTAATTAAAACCATCTTTACAATGTGGATTTAGGAAACTTTGAATATTTTAAAAAGAAACGCAAGTAACTTCATTATATTTCTTCTAAAAATTAAACTATGATTCAAGAATCAGGAGAATGAACATTTATTTTTTGCATAAAAAAGGAAAGCATAATAACCCTATTTTAATTTGTTGAAATTATCCCTGTAACAACAATCTTTATCGATTCAACAAATATTATTTTAAAGTTTTTGGTTTATTTTTAAAAAAAGTTCTGCGAGTTAGTTAATAACATTGGGATTTACAACTGAAATACTACAACAGCAGACGATAGATAATTCAAAAGCCATACAATGAAAGCCGGCTCCAAAATAAAACTACATTAGCAGATGATAGATAATAGAAAAGCTATGAAAACCGACTACAAAATAAAAAAAAGAATACATCTTCAATTTATTGCCTACGCATTTTAAAGCTTCAGCAATTTGTTGCCTTCACATTTTGAAGCTCCAAAAACCTCATATCATGTTATCACACGATAAAACGATACACTAATCTAGGACCGAACTTGGGTCTCGTGAAAGCTGAACCAGCGCCTTACCCACTGCACCTCTCAAACGCTCAGCAATTGCGACTCATTATTAGTATATAATCTACATTGAAAGGTTGAGGGTATTTTCTCAAAATTGGCAGGTTTTTAATATTTTAATGAATGAACAACCTAAAGGTATACCACCTTTTTACAAAATCTCATCCCGAAATGTTTTAAAACCTGTTCTTTTTCCTTGTTAGACTCATTTTGTGATAAATACACGATGTAGACAGCTATAATTATAATGAACTTAATATCTTATTTTGATAGATTGGCTGTAAAATATCAAAATATTTCTTTTTTTTATTTATTTCTGTTCAAAATCCCATCGTGTTCTTTTTTACATTAATTCATATTGGTTTATGCTACGTTGACGGTTGCTGTTTTGTTACTCAATGCGAAGCGTCCCATTAAAGATATGTCACATTTAAACATTCTCTTAAGAATCTGATTCACTAATCGATTCTTTATTTAATTTCTCAATTAATTATCAAGCCCCCCAAAAATTGAGTTGCGAATGATTTTAAGGAAATCAATGAAAATTGAAAAATTCACCCTAAGATAAGAGAGAATGATTGAAAGAGGGGGAAAATCCATGAAATCCTGAGTAAAATAAAATATGATTAAATAACAAAGGGGTTTAAAAGCAAATTATAGGTCATCACGCAGTTGCCTTTATTGAAGACATTTGAATTTAATTCAAACATGATGGAATTGGAGCAATTTTTTTCTTTTAGTAAATAGAATTCTGAGTGCAATTATACTTTAAGCTAACAGGCGGTACTTGAGATATCAAGAAAGATATAGATATTGATAAGTATTGACAGAAGATTATCTAATGTAACTAGAAATACTTATAGCCACAGATTTTGGTATCTCAAGGGTGTCTGATACTTCATGAGGTTTATTTCACAGTCAAAACAATTATCTTGCTAATTCAGATATAACGAATATCTGAAATCGAGTGAGCTATTTGATTAATCAGTTATCAGAGCTAACTATCTGATATCCATCTAGAAATTGTTATCAAAGTTTCTTTCTTTACAACAACAAGCTAATCTGTAACAATAGAGTAGTAACAGCTTAAATTGGCAATTTTTCAATATCAGCAGTTGTTGACTAAAGCAATTCAACTTTTTTTTCTTTCTTTTTTTGAAGACTGTGTCGAGGATTTTTTTTATCTGCAAGAGCCGATTTCATTGATGCTTCGCCACAATGGAATACAATGCATCATTATTTCTTTCGTTACCAATAGTTTTCAGAGACTTTGAGAAGAAATTAGCCTTTTCAAAGACATTATCGAAAAACTGAAAAAAAAAAAAAAATGAAAACTACGGAATTCTAAGGAAATGAGGATCTTCATAAAATACATTTTTTGTGCTTTGAAGAATTCTTGATTCCGATTGGCTTGAATTTTTCAGATATTTCATTTCGTGAAAATAGCATTTTTTTTTTCTCTCCTGAAGAGCGAGGAAGTGGACACTCTCAAGTAAGTTTGGACTTTTTTGTTTAATTGTTGAATGAGAATTTTAAAAACGTCTGAAAAGGAATTCTGAAGTAGAATTCGATGAATGCTTTTAGAGCTCATTTCTTTAATTTTTTTCTCAAAATGGGTATTTTTAAATAAATTCTACATACTGAAAATCTAATCTACATTGAGAATTCCAATTAAGAATATATATAACATTAAGAATATTCCATGCATAATATTTTTATAGATATTTTTACTGTACGTCTGGCGCAAAGTGGTCAGAATTGGCTCTTGCGCCATTAAAATCAACAAATCCAATCCAATTAATAATATTGCATATGTTATAACATTTCTTTATCTAACATTTTTTACGTATGCATTGATTTAGTGTGCAGTTGAATACTTTAAAAAATCAATAAAAGGGAAACTGAAAGCTACCCTTTCATTTCTAGTATTTACATCTTAACTATTTGATGAAATAGTTCATTTACATTATATAAGAACGAGGGAGCATCAATATGTAACACTTCAAGTTTTGAAAGCAATGATAAAAATTCAATGAATGGTAATATGACGAAAATGAAAGCATAATTTTTATTCCCGTTGAGGCATTTGTTTCCCCAAATTCACGTAAAACTACAAGGTCTGAAAAGTTTTTGCACACCCACCATACAGTCCGTACTTGGCGCGCTCAGATTTTCATCTGCTTGAACCCAAGAAGAGGCTCTTCAGCGGTCAGAAACTAGACTTTGACAAAATTTTCATAAGGGCAGACGGCGTTTTAGGACACCGGGGTTTACAAAGAAATCTAGCCATTCATTGCATTCTTCCTTATTGTGTTCAAAATTCAATGTGTTACTGATAAACCCTCATATTTACTCAAATGGGGATGCAATTCTAATAAAAATACCAATTGAAACAGAAGGAGCAGAAGATTCTTAAGTAATTAATCATACGCTGACGAGAATTCACAAATTTGATAACTGAATTTCTTATGTATGATTTGTTGTATTGTTGAAATATTTTAATTCATCGCTCTATCATGTTCACGGATAGAATACCACAGAAAGAAATCTAAAATCTAAAGGTTTATAAACAACTTGAGATTTTTTTTTTGTATAGATTTCAATACTTTTTTTTTGTATACTAGAAACTGAAAAATTAAGCCCCCTTTTCATGAAAATATCTGAAGAAATGTTCACATACAATTTGAGGAAGTCAATAACAAAGAATATTAACTTTTAATACTTATACATATATATAATTCTACATGGATCTTTGCACACCTCTAAAATTATTTGCGAAAAAGAAATTGAAATTGTATACCATATTTTGCTTATATTCTCTGAACAATAAAGTGGTTTATTAAATTAAACCACGTGGTATGGATTGTGGAGCAGACTAATATGTAAAAGGCATTGTTAAAGCAGAATTATTAATTACGAAGTATTGATAAAACTTTAGAATTATCTCTTATCTAATATTTAAAAGATAGAAAGTATTGAAATCAATAGCATTTCGATTGTTTCGAGAACACACGTATTTTGACACTGTTGATCTACCTTTGTTTATTGAGGTCAGCGAAACAATTTGAAAAATTCAATGGGCTTTATCTATCATTTGAATTTTTTGAAACGGAATCATTAATTCAACAAATTATCACCTTTCTTGAAAATTGATTTGATCTTTGAAAAAAATATTTTTGTAGAACTTGGAGCATAGTCAAAACATTTAAATGAACTATAAATTATAGTTTTCCTATCGGCGGTTTTGAAAAATCTTCCATCAAAAAGAACTTTTGGACAAAAATAGTTCCATTGAGAAATGCTTATTATTGGGATATTTTTATTTTCCCCTCTATTAAATATAGAAATAGAAAATATAGTAATTATGAATTCCTATTATTATTCCTATTATTTTATTTATTTATTATTATTATTTCATATTATTTTAAGTCGCCTAGCTGGTTTTTCAGTACCCCCCCCACCAAAAAAAACAATTTAAAGTATGAACCGAGAACAATACGTATGAAATCGTGTGTTTCAAATAATTTTGTATAAAAGAGTAATAATCAAGTGCTGTTTATTTTTAGTCTATTTTAATTATACTTTTGACATGTGTATTTTAAAATTTTTGTTGAATTTAACAACTGACTTCCCTCCTCTTAAGATCCCGTAAAGTGCACCATCCACACTTTCACAATTATGGACGTCTATACTATTATTTGCATTATCGACTGTTTACTTTGTCAGCAATGAAAGAAACATCGAATCAAGCATCTAGTCGTATATAAAACACGCTTACATACCTTCAGATGTTACCTTCGGATAGAAGAGAATTTAGGATATGAGCAAAATTTTCTGGACTGAGACAGGATACACATCCGATTTCTCACAAAACATAAAGAGGTGCTTTTCCCGAATCCTGCTATAAAACCTGCATGAGAGAAATACTTATATTTTCCGGAAATCTTCGGATAAAGCAATATTATAGGTTCTGCCCTGTATACCTTTCATATTGGAAAGGTTTTCGAAAGCTTAACAGATATAAATCAATGACAACATTGAAGTTAAAAATTGCGCATCTTCGTCCTTAAATGAATCTACACAAAAGGATACTGAATAGTCACACTTTAAACTGAATGAACATAACCCTAAACAAGGTCGGTACAAAGAAGTTAAAGCTGTAAATAACATTATTTTGATTTGCTACCTCTCTCTAAGCAACCTCTCAACCATCTCTCTAACAACCTCTCTGTAAGCTTTAATTTTAATATTAAAAATTTAGTGCATATTTTTTAAGACCAGTTTTAAGTATTTTTACTATTTCTATTTTTTTACGACTATCTTCAAGTTCTTATGAGAGAAATGTCAGTTAGAAAATATATAACTCAGAAGAGAACTTATTTCATGGAATATTTAACAAATGATGATGAGGAAGGCTAACTTTTTTGGAACATTTTGAGAAGCTTTTGAATTAACAGACTTTGAACGTGGAATGTTAGTTGGAGCTAGACGCATGGGTCATTCCATTGCGGATATCGTTAGTGAATTCAACATTCCGAGATCCACAGTATCAAGAGTGTGCCGAGAGTATGAAATTTCAGGCATCACATCCCAACATGGACAGCGCAGTGGGCGACCATCTGCACTTAACGACCGAGATCGCCGACGTCTGTGTAGAATGGTCAATGTTAATAGACACGCAACACTTCGTCAAATAACTGCAGGAATCAATGTGGGACGTACGAGGGACGTATCCGACAGGACTCTGCGGCGAAATTTGTCTTCCTTGGGCTATGACAGCAGAAGACCGACTCGAGTGCCTTTACTGACAGCACGACATCGCCTGCAGCGACTCTCCTGGGGTCGTGAGCATATCGACTGGTCCCTAGAGCAGTGGAAAACCGTGGCGTGGTCAGATGAGTCACGATTTCAGTTCTTACGAGCTGATGGTAGAGCTCAAGTATGGCGCAGACCCCACGAAGCCATGGACCCAAACTGTCAGCAAGGCACTGTTTAAGCTGGTGGTGGCTGCATAATGGTGTGGGCTGTTTTTACATGGCATGGACTCGGTCCTCTGTTGTAACTGAACCGATCATTGACTGGAAATGGTTATGTTCAGCTGCTTGCAGATCACTTGCAGCCATTCATAGACTTCACGTACTCACACAACGATGGGATTTTTATGGATGACAATGCGCCATGTCACCAGGCCAGAACTGTTCGCGATTGGTTTGAAGAACATTCCGGACAATTTCAGCGCATGATCTGGCCACCTATATCGCCCGATATGAATCCCATCGAGCATTTATGGGACATCATCGAAAGGTCCGTTCGTGCCCAAACTCCTGCACCATCCACACTTTCACAATTATGGACGTCTATACAGACAGCATGGCTCAATATTCCTGCAGAGGACTTGCAACGACTTGTGGTCTCCATGACACGTCGAGTTGTTGCACTTCGCCGGGCAAAAGGAGGACCAACACGATATTAACAGTCATCCCATGACTTTTGTCACTTCAGTGTATATATATATATATATATGGCTTGTGTATATATGGAAAGCTCTACTTATATTTAAGTCACAAAGCTGGTTCAAACTGTTGTAAATTTAGTTAAAATTTTAATATAAAAATTTCTGTCGTCAACTGAAATTAACAGTTCTGGATATAATTTTTTTAAAAAAGAAAACGTAAAAAATTTTGTAGCATTTTTAACACCAGGTGGCGGGCGCACAATCGAGTTCCACCTGGATTTTATTGTCAAAACAAAATAAAATCGCATTTATTGGAAAACATGTAAAATTTGTTTTTAAGCCTTCATATTTTTTTATCGTACTGATTAATTGGAAATTTTTGATCAGAAAAGGCAAAAGGCAAAATTCTCAAGACTAAAAAGTTTCTTTAAAATCTGAGACGTATTTATTATATTTAAAACGCCACGCATCATAATTTCGTTTCAAAGATACTATACCAGTAAGCGATGTGTCCTTTCTTAAAGTCTTCAAAACACTTTCATATGCATTTCATTTCATTCATATGCATTTTTTATTAAACAGAAACACAAGTACTTTTTCTTATTACGGCATTCTAATTTATTTATTTTATCACATTTACTTCAAGAAATTATTCATCTCAGGATGGAATACAGGACATCCTCCGATGTTGATATGCTGTACGGAGCTGAAAGCCGGGGAAAAAGTTTCAATTTGTTAAGTCCAGTTGAAGATAGGAGCACTTCATTTAGTTTAGATGAGACTCTTGAACCTCGCAGGAAATGTAGAAAAATGTATTTTGCTTCCTTTTCTGCTCTTCTGATGGCTGTGGCAATGGGAATCGCTGTTGGCTATTCTGCTCCTGCCACTTATGACATGAAGAACAGGAAAAGCAGCACCATTAAGCCTACTAACGATGATATCACTTGGATAGGCAGTGCTTTAGCAATAGGAGCGATGTCAGGAGGATTAATCGCAGGTAAGGACTTAAATGCCCATTTTATTTGAAAACATAAAATGTATTCAAAAGAAAAAAAAGAGACCACGGTTACATTTAAAAAATAGTTTTATAATCGTGTTTAACATAATATCTGCCGGCGCCCTGGAATAAGAGTAGCATGTCTTCACCGTGACTTAGGCGTCCTGGGTTCGAGCCCTGTTCGGGCTTGGTTGTTCTTCTTTTGTGTTCTATCTGTGAGGTGTGTGAATGTGCTCCCCTATAAAAAGGGGATGTGCAAGCGAATGGGATTATATTTTAGATTTTTTCAGCTATTTGCCATAAAAATGTATTTAGAAGCAATGATTAGTGGAAATGTAAAGAAATTATGGACTTGTCTTAAGCACGGCTTGAACAACAAGAAAAACGCGCGATGTCTGCACGCATAGATATTAATAAATTTCCCTTATAATAAAGTAATTTGTTCAAATTTTTTATCAGTTGCATTAAAAGAAATTTCCTGATTATTGAAAAATGCCAATATTAATGGACATACAGAGTCACTTTAATCACTGAAAATTTACGGAAAAAAGCTGTTAAAAAAGTTTAAGCTGTTAAAATTTTTAAACCAAGCGGTTTTTAATCTATTCTATTAATTTTCTTTAATTTAAAGAATTTTGCATGCATATCATTTGTAATCAAGAAAAAAAAAAGGCATAAAAAAGGCAAAAACTGTTCAAAACTCTATAAATCATAATTATTTAATAATGTTGATGCAACTAATAATTTTCAATACTACATATAAATAAGGCATATGCATAATATTGTTTCGTACAATATTTTTCATTTGCTTTGATTTTGAATGCCCAATATCATCTAACAGTTCATCGGTTTCTTTGTTGCTCGATATCCGAAGATAACGATCTCTCAATTAAGTTATCAAGTCTTTCTAATTTGTCGTCATCTTTATAATTATTATCAGAAACTGAAGTCTTCATTTTGTTGCAGGTGATCAAACAATAAAAGCACAGCATTGAATAAAACTATCTTTGCAACACAATTGCAGAAAAAAGTTTCACTTGCACGATATTTTGAATAGGTTAAAATCAGACACAGGGAATATCCAAGTTGTGGCAGGTTACAGCTCGTTGCGACAATTGGTCTTTGAATTCTCAACAGCAGCGTTACTTATTGAAATCAGGCAGTTTATTTAGGAAATCGTTATAATCTTTGAAATATAGAATCAATTATCTACAACTATCATTACCTCACTGAACTTTTAAATCTCTGATGTCGATCAGATCTTGTAAAATCAGCACCACTGAATTCAAATCCACCATGAAATATTGTCATACCCTGCTTCCACTTAGCAAGTCCATCGTTGCTTATATCAAGTCAATGATTGAGGTGGTCATAAGTTTCCCTATTTTTTATTAATGGATGTTCAATAGCTATATCATTCCTTGGACCTTACCAAAATTTGTATTTACATTAAATAGAAAAGTTATCTTGTGTGGGGTTATTCCCATTATATTGTTCAAGTCATGCAGATTGTCCAATTCTGAATGTCGACATTAACACATGGAAAGTGGCCGATAGCATGGAATTAAAGAACATTTTGGTTATTATTTAAAAATAGTGTGTCCAATTTTCCATTATCCCCGATTAAATTAATGGCTATGCAATTTTAAAATAAAAAGGATACAAAGTTTACTTATAAGGCCATAATATTTCAATGTTTGGAGTTTAGATAAGAACATTTGCATGAGGTATTTAGCTAATTCTTCTTCTTTCGTAGGAATAACATATCTTTCAGTGTTCTCTAGTCTCCCCCCCATATCAAGTTGATCTAAATATTTTTTTCTATAACAGTTTGCTTTAAAATATGGTCGCTCATGACAGATTTCCCTTATTTACTGCTCTTAAATAAGGGATATCTGTTATGAGCGTATCAATCTTATTCAATGCATATACAGTATCTAATATTTCCTTTAAATCACTCCCTTCCATGATGCAACATAATTCTAAGATAAAACATCAAGCGATGAGTCTCAGTCGGACTTGCGCATTTGCTTTTATGGGTCGAAATGGATTACTTCCTATTTAACACAAGATATTGTACGATATATCTACGATGTTGTTAGGCATTCTGAATGCCGCACAATATACTTATCGATTAATATTGCAGTGCATTTAATGCTAATTGAGTGGGTTAACAAGAAAAAAAACTGTAATAAATACAAATTTATTGGGTCTCCTGCTTTTAAGTTCAAAAATGGTCCTTGTATTATTTCAAAATGGAACAGGAAATAAACGTTTGAACGGAAAAGGGAACTAAAAGAAAAAAAATTGTTAATGGTTGACGCGTTTGACATACATTGATGCATACTTTTCAGGCTTTTCCCCTGAAAATCGCATAATATCAAAAAAAAAAAAAAAAACAAAAAAAAAGAAGACTTTTGGAAATTTTGAGATTATTTTAATGTAGAGCGATATTTATTGATCATTTATTATATTAGTGATATGAGGAGTAGATTTTTTTAATCTATAAGAAAAAAATGTAATTTTTTAAAAAAAATTTTTATATGCATTTTTTTTTGGTATAAAATAAATTCTTAAAAAACTTGGTAGTAAACCTGAGATTTATAATCAGCTCTCCTAAAAGTGCACAAGTGCAGAACAATCTTACATTATATTGGATAGCAAAACGAAGCCTCAAAAATAGACGTAAATGAGAGGGCATATATACCAATTAGAAAACAATGATTGGCGAAGAATCACAAAATTAAACCAATAGTGTTTCGGCTTTCATTGACTCATTTCAATGCTCTCCTACTCTTTTAAGTTCAGATTATTTGTTTGTTAATTGTATAAGAGCTGTTTTTTTTATTTTTTATCTTGAAACATGGTATAGCACGAATGATTTAAATTTTATGAATCATTTAGGATACTTTATAAAAAATGTTTGCGTATCTTTTTTTTTCTCTATATTCGATGTGTATAATCTCCATAAATTGTTAATGCTCTTAGAAACATCAGCAATTTTATTTGGGTTAACAGCTTTTTAAAGTTTCTAGATAATTTACTACAAACATTAATACTGTAAAAAAAACACGGAGACAGAGAAATGATTTATCATCTAACATTTGCATCTATTGGCAATGCAGAATTTAAAATTTCCTCTTTCGAAGGTATTCCTATTTAGAGATAATATGTTTATTTTGTGATAAAATTTTACAGAAAATTTCTGTATTTAAAAGAGTATGATTTTTTAAATAAAATACAATTGAAATCATCGCCACAATAATTTTGTTCCATTGTCTTATTGGTATACAGTACACACTCAAACAGCTCTTTTCAAAGCCATGGAGAGGATATTTCCCTCTCCATGGATTTAAAAGGAACAATTTACATTACCCTCTCGATTTAGAGCCATTGAGAGGATAAGAACATTCCAGCCTTGCGTTCTTGCTCAGTTTTGATTCCTGTACAAGATATCAGACGGAAAGGAAACTGTATGCACTTCTTACCAACACATATTCACACACTTAGTCAAGAAATGTGATACTTTTTTTTTTCTGATTTTTAAATCAATAAAAAAATTTTACTTGAAAAGGAAAAACGAATTTCAGTAAAAGTCATTACCTTGTATTTTAATCACTGTTAATATTTTTAATAATACATTTATACTAACTATCCATATTTCTATATATATTGCGATGGACTAGTGATCCTATATATTGGTATATGCTAATAATATGATGTGATTAAGAAACTTTTTCTAAATTGTGTCGAATCTTTTTCGAAATAGATAGAAATTTCAACTATTTTTTCAATACCAAGTACTTTTCAATAAATCTACTTAATACTACTACCAAAATAGTTATAGTAAAATAAGGAAATTGCAATATACGACTACATAAAACTTAAGGTATCTGAAAGTAGATCTTATTTTTGATAGGAAAATATAAAAAAATGAAAGATATTAATAATTGATAATTCCATCAACTAATTACGTAGAGAAAAATTGAAAGCCACAAACATGTTGGAAAAGGGCTTTATTTTTAACTTATTTATGATCCACTCATTTATTCATAAAAGAATTTTGACAATTTTATAAAATAAAATGTATTTTGAAAGGTAGCTATAATTATTGGGCATTATTATCTATATTTATTGAAAAATTTCAAACAAGGTTGAAGAGGGCCAACAAATTATCTGAGGTTTACTGTTCTTCTTTTAGAAAATAACTAATGATGACACAGTACAAAAAAAAAAAAAACACATAAATTTAACATGTAAATAATACATCACCAGCAGTAAACACAAATTTCAAAATAAAGATTTTAAAAAATTGATTTTTGGCATTGTATTCTTCCTTTTGACTCTTTTAAATTGTTGCTTTGCCTTGGAAAATACGTAAACCCATACTATCTGTTCAAAAATATGATTCTAAAATTTTTAAACGTAAAACGTTATTTTTGTCTCAATCCATTAAATTAATGAATAATCAATAGAGACACCATTAACACCATAATATATAACCTCACATTCTTCTTTTCTTTCCAGGTCCTATAGCGGATAAGTTAGGTAGAAAGACTACTCTGATTTTGAACATAATTCCATTCATTGCTGGTTGGTTTTCAATCTGTTTCGCTGAAAATATTGGTACTATCATTGCTGGCAGACTAATTTGTGGCATCGCATGTGGTGTAGTATCTGTAGCTGTTCCTATGTACTGCGTTGAAATTGCTACTTCTGATGTCCGAGGTCTTCTAGGATCCTCATTTCAAGGATTTATGGTAATTGGTAATCTTCTAAGTGCAATAATTGGTTCGTATGTCACTTGGGAATATCTGTCTCTTGTTGGTGCAGGAATGGCAACTCTTGGTCTCGTTTGCTTTTTTCTGATGCCTGAATCCCCTCGTTGGATTCTTGCCCAAGAAGATATGGATGGAGCTATTAGAGTCATGCGTAACCTCCAGGGAAATCACCCGGAAACTGAAGAAGAATTCCTTAAAATATCTAAAGATTTGAAAAGTCAACCCAAAGGATTGCTAACTTGGAAAGAATGCAAACACCCGACAGTTTATAAACCAGCTTTAATTTCAGTAGTTTTGATGTTCTTTCAGCAATTCTCAGGGTCAAATGCTGTTTTGTTTTATTCAACTGAAATTTTTAAAGCGAGTAAAGACTTTCTGAATCCTAAATATGCTACTATAATTTTAGGAGCTGTTCAAGTAGTGGCAACATTATTGAGCAATCTTATTGTAGATAAAGCAGGAAGAAAGGTATTGCTTTTCCTTTCCGGGGCACTTATGTCGGCGAGTCTTACGGCGCTTAGTGTTTATTATTATGTATCGGTTGCGAACTTCACGTTCGAAGCTAGGTTTGACTGGATTCCTTTGGTCAGCCTTATTTTATTCGTCACTGCGTTTTCTATTGGATATGGCTCTATACCATGGCTTTTGACAGCTGAAATGGTTCCATTAAGAGCTCGTAGTACAATTGGAGGGTTAGCAACGTTTGCTAACGGTTTATTTGCTTTTATAATAACAAAGACTTTCAGTGAATTAGAAGATCTAGCTCACAACTATGGAGCATTCTGGACTTATGCCGCATTATCATTTGCAGGATGCTTTTTTGTTATCTTGGTGGTGCCAGAAACTAAAGGAAAAGAACTCGAAGACATCACGAAACATTTTTGTAAAACCACCAAAAGCGATTTGAAAAGTTCTACTGAAATATCTATTTCAGTTTTATCAAAATAAATAAGATTTTTTAAAATTTATAATTAGAAAATATCATTTATTTAAAAATAATATACCTTTTTAGGATATATGGATAGAATATATTAGCCATAATCTTTTTGTTGAAAGTCTTTAAAATTTGTGTTGGAAAGTGCACGGGGAGCTCTAAATGAATTATTTTTATCAGTTTTCTCTAGCTTGGAAGTTTCTTGCACGAAATTGTTTATTCAACCGAATTCTTTAGCAGCAATATTTATCGTTTTCAAAAATCGAAGTAATTTTTTTGTAAATCTAAGAAATAATTACATAATTATGTAATTATTTCTTGTGAGTTCAAGAAATAATTATATAATTATGTTGTTATTTCTTGGACTTACATAAAAAGAGCAAACAAGCTTCAAAGGAATAATACGTTATAATATCTTATTTAAGGATAATTCAAAATAAACTTGTGCTTTTATAAATTAATTATAATTATTAAAGGAATATAAACACCAAATTTGTATAAGTTAAATGATATTTGGATAAAATATTAACTTATAATTTCAATCACTAAATCAGAAAAATTATGTCATTACTGAAGTAAACAAAGAAAAATTGAAGTGATAGTCTAAGACTGAAATGCGGATTGAAGACATTAATACTTTGATAAAAGAAGAAAAATGCACTATTGCGCCCTGTATGTACAGATAGTGCTTAAAAAGTTTTAGAAAAATGTCGAGTTCGATTAATTAATGTTTAAATTGCAATGTCTTTTTTTTTAAATTCTTTTTTCTTAAATATAAATCTGCATCGTAATTTCCAAGATGGAATCCATGATCGTAATTTCCAGGAATATGATTTTTATTATTATTCTATTAATAGTTTCCAGATTTCATCAATCATATTGGATATCCGCTTAGAAAGATCATTGATTCAAAGATCCATAAATGAAATACCAGAGGACTTCATAGGAATGTATTGAAAAAATATATATGCAATACTTGAAATCATCTTCATTTTTTTCAAGGAATGCAGAGAAATTTTTGGAATTACGATTTGTAGTCGTGTTTTGATTATGTTTGAGAACAGCGGGATAAATAAATAGAATTTCTTCTGCAAATATAGACAAAACGTTCTCTTGATGAAGAGAAATTACGTTAAGTTTAATTTTTGCCACTCTTTATTTGTCTCCACTGTAGGAAAAGCTGCGACGATTATAAATCCCTCGCTAACACTTTTTTTGCATTGACTCAAGTTTCAGGTTTCTCGTCACTGTATACATTTATACATTTTTCTAGCCATTTTCAATAGTAATTCGACCTATTTTTGCTGCTGTCATTTAGGTAAATCCATGCTTTATCAAGGGTGCATTTATGTTTATCTCTTGTTGCATAGTTTTCATACAAGATTTTACGAACTTTGAGCTATTTGCCGAAGCAAAGGCTGGAGATTCTTATGTGTTTTTTTAAGCTGTAAATCTTAGTATAATATTTGATTGCTGCAGATATATTTAAAGACTTTTCAATTCATCTCTGTGACGGTAATTTTTTTTCTTGACACCGATTATTTCTCTTCAAAAATATATATAAAAAAATAAGAATCCTTTTCAGGTAATCATTTAGAGCAGTCTTTCCATGTAGAATTCTCTTTTTCCATTGAATAATATTGATTATTTGGATCTTAGAAATTTTCATTTCAAAACAAATTTAAATCATGGAGGGAGAATATTTCTCTTCGAAAAGTGCAAAGTCATATCCTTCAATCCACTGCTTCTTTGCATGCAGCATTTTGTAAGAAAGTAAATTTAAAGCATCAGAACGTTATTTTTCATTTCAAATAACAAGCTATTATTGGAAATTTATAAAAGCCTCTTTTTTCCCAAAACATTCATTTTAGAATTCTTTATTGAAATCCTTCTAAAAATATGTAAATATCCTCTGTACATTTACATGTCATATTTATAGTATCGCATCCTGAGAGATAATACGACAATATATTGCTGTGGCAGATGGACTATTCATGATAAATTAACTATTCTGAGGAGGCTTCAATGTTAGTATTATTTTTCAGTATCCACATGATTTCTTACTTTTTTCTCATAGCATAACATTTGGAAATATTCTTTGATGTTGTTACGCTGTTCGACAGTTTACATTGTAAAGCGGTTATTTAGATTAAAAATTTTTTAATGAAATAACATTACTTTTAATATTCTATATATCATTGCTAATAATACAAATGAAAGTGTGTGCGTGTTGGCACTCTACAGGTGAGATCATTTGACTAACAGATTTGGCACAAATACTTTGGAGGGTGGGAATATGCACACTATAGCGATTTTTTGAAATTTTAATTTAAAATTCAGTATTTATTTTTTTATTTTCCTCAATAACATCAGAAAATATGTATGCAAAAAAATAAATTTTATACCGCTCAAAAATGTTTTAAAAAATTCTTTTTAACGATAACAATTGAAAAATCAGGTGAATTTTTGCTGAGTTTTTGGCAATTTTCTAAGATAATATATTTCTTCCAGTTTCCAAGTACAGATTGCATTATTAATCTCAAGTTAAAATCGCATTCGCTGTTTTATCAGCAATCTGACTTTCGATTTTTTTTCTCGACAATTGTAGCACGTCTCTCTTTTATTCAATATTTCAAATAATTGCCCTATTAGCCCAAAATGTTCAATTGCATTGTTTCAATATATTCATGATATTAACCAGCATTCAGAATATCGAATAGTATCGTAGAGATAGCGGATAGTATCTTGTACTAATAGCATATATAAGACTGACATCTATTCGATGTCTGTTTTGGTTAAGTGTATTTGAAAATATCCTAAATGAATACGGGTATGGCACATAAAGCATTTAACCATAGCACAAATACAACACAATGCTACATCACAATGCCATTTTTAGTATGCAATAGTGGTACATTTTTAGTATGAAATAGTGCACATACGCAAAAGTGGAAACCGAAAAATTGCTGTCGTCAGTTCTGATTTATGAGGGGATGCTATTCGCTACATTCCCCCCTCATTTTTAGGGAGTGAATAGCTGCCCCAAAACATCAGAACTTACCAAGTCCAGCCTGTTAGTTTTCGTAACGGTGCCACAAAATATGGACATCTTAGGCTGGTCAGTAAAGCTGGGCGATTAAACTATCACTAATTACTTTCAATAAAAATATAACAAATAGTTCATTTAAAATGCTTACAATAAAGTGCGTCAGTATCAAAGAGGTAATTGTATTTTACAATTCATCATATTCTACTTTGATTTCAGAAATATATTAATTTTTACAAATTTTTCTTAATTACTGCTGATTGAGAAAATGTCAGTTTTTTGTACTCTTCATTAAAGATAAAGCAACATAATAATGTCGTTAATAAGTAAAATTAGGTCGTTTGAATAAAACTCGAATTCGGTATCCGAGTCTAATGTTTTGAAAAATTAATTTTGTAATTGAATTACATGAACATTTTTTCTTATTTTAAAAGCATTATTGGAAAATTCAATTTAAGTATACGCGAGAATTTTAACAATAGATAGACTAGACAATTAAAATTAAAGAGGCTTTAATATAACTTACTATTTCAATAGTCAAAAAGAGAAAAAAAAGTAATTCCGAAATGAGTAAAATATGAATAACAAATGTTATGGAGTGTAAGTTTATTTACAGAGGTATGATGAGATGCATTAATAATTTTACTATAGGTATTCAAATTTTTGTTCAATTATAAAACAACATGGTCAGGTAAGGGAAAATTATGTATCATCGTTAAACAAACAAAAAATAGCCAACTGTCAAAACTCAAATAAAACGTTGTCTTTCTGAATTTTAACATTCTATCTAACTTTTTCTATCTAATTATTCTTTCAACATTTTGAAATTTTATGAAATTCGAAAGAAATGAAAAATTGAAAATTGAAATAAAATATAAAAAATAAAGTCGGAGAGGAAAAATGAAACGAAAAAGGGTTCAAAACAAAAATCTTATCTTAATCTTAAAAACAGAAAAATAATAATTCAACAAGAATTTTCTTAAAGCAATTAAATAGAGGATTTCTTAGATCAATTTAAACGACTGTATGTTTGAAAATAAAAAATAGCACATAAATATAAAAGGGAAAGAAAAGGAAACATTTTTAAACTGTGTGAAAATTTGAAAAAAAAAAGGGCAACATAAATTCCAAAATATATAAACTGAAATAAGACGATCTAATAAACATTCATGCATTGAAAATAATCTTTACCTTAAATACAAAATGAAGGGATTTAATAAAAAATGTTGTTTTAATTGGAAAATAACCTTTTTTAAAGATATAAAACAAGAAAAATGCACATTTTTCGAAGTATAAAATCTCGTGCGACAGAAACTCATGCGGACAAAAAGAAAAGAAAAAGAAAGCCAACACAAATTTTTCTCTTGATATACCTGTCTTAAAATATAGATTATGCACATGACTGATTCTCGATAATCATGAAAATTTCATCATTATCGAAACCTCGAAATTATCGAAAATTCTATAAATATTGAAAATTTCATAAGTGTTGGAAGTTCGATCAAACCCGATTAGCACAAAACAATCAATTAAGTTAAATGAGCATCAAAAGTTACATAGCAATGAAAGAAAGGTCATCCGTTCCACAATTGAAAATAATCTTGAATTTAAACATTAAATAAAATGTTTTCTAATAAAATATATTATGAAATTAAAAAAGTACAATTCTTAAGGGCATGAAGCTAGAAAAATTACACATTTTTAAAAATACAAAAGCACATATTGCTTTTCCATAGTATGTCATGCAAATTAAGAAAAAATAATAAAATACCAACATATTTTTTACAAAACTGAATCTATGAATGGCCAGAGAACCGATTGCAGGAAAAAGAAATATCCTTTTACGGGTTTCAATATCTAGAAATTCGATAACAATGTTTAGTAATTGCTACTAAGGATTCCGAAAAGAACCAAGAAGAATATACTAGAAGGTTTCACTTTCCAGATAATAACATGATTTTCAAGTAGGGGAAAAGGTTCTGATTTTGGATTTGGTTTTTTCTTACAAGCTATCAAAGAAATTTATCGATTCTTTCAGAATTATAGCTTTTACAAGACCCTATTCAGTCTTTGTCAGAAAAGAAAATGGCTCGAGAAAGGAAGTTCGTGTTGATAAGAGTTGACCATAACACGAATTGAGCAAATCGAAATGATATGTGCTCAAAATAACGGGAGAAAAGATTTCTTACTCCAGTCTATTGCGGCCAGCAACTCAGTTACAATACAGGAGGACATATTTGCAGGAGGAGCTATCGCTACGATAGAATGTTGAGCTCATTGATATTTTATGCAGCTATATGATTATTTTTAGTAAGGTTCCAGATAATTATAAGGTGCCAGGCCAGAGCCTTAAAAGACCGTTAAAATGTTAACTCCATATACCTTCCCAATTGCATTGCAAAAACAAATCTAGCACTAAATTTATCTGTTAGAAACGGGACTCATTGAAATTAAAAAAAAAGGGGATGAAGAACGTTCTAGAGACACAGGAATAATATGCTCTCACAATGTCTAAATTTTGCAGTGCATATATTGATCATGTTGCCATTTTTTTCCGAAGGCTGGAAGTAGAATAAAAAGCACATTAGGAGAATTTTCCTACACTTCACTAACCTTATAGTGAACTTAGAAAAGTGTGAGTTTGGCAAGAAAGAAATAAAATTTCTTGACCATATTGTCGAATCATGAAAACAATATCCACATTCCTAGAAATTAACGATAATACAATCTAATACTAAGATAGAACGTGGCTTGTTAATGTTTGCAAATTATTATAGGGACTATACCTCTAACTTCTTTTCGCTTGTGTTATCATCGAAACTTTTCAAAGTTAATAAAATGTCTTTTTTACATGCCTCAGAACTTGATGAAAGATTCCAGTTGTAACATGTTCCATAAACAGCTATTGAAGCATGCTGAGCTCATATAAGCGATGACAAGAAGGAAAAACCAATTACTTTTTTCAATAAGAAATTTATTGCTTCTCAAACAGATGGACTTTAATCAAACGAGATATCTTTGACGCTCTGGGGACTTCGAAGAACGACACAAAGATATTTGAAATTCGCATTCGTTGTACAGTCTTTTAACCCAAGTCACTCAGCAGATGCCTGTGACAATATCACATAGAAAGTGATGTAACCGTTGCAATGCAGTCTTTAGTTAGATTATCGTTAAAAAGACTTTTTAGTAAATGTACAGAATTATCTGTCCATCTGTTTACTACAAACATTATTATTATGCATATATGGTATATTTTTAAACATATATTTATCTTGTGTTTCCATTTTGAATGCGTAAATATGGTATTTTTTTATTTCTTTTCTTGGAAAATTACGTACTAGATTCTCACCTACTTCTTTCTTACTCATCCCAGCTGTTGACAATCAAGTATATCTTGGAACCTTTCCCTCATTTTAGGACGGTTTTTAACCTTTAGAGATGATACCTTGAAGCAAAACAATTCATCTAAGTTTTCAAGTAGAGGCATTGTTTCAAAGTGATAATATGCCTCTACTAAAGAATCCGTGTAAGGTCTTGCTCATCTGCTTCCATTGATGGAGGTTGGAAAGTCGTCAAGACAAGAAAGATTTTTTGGTATATGAGTAGAGAAAGCCAAGGAAAGACTGAGACGAAACAAAAATATTTGTAGAGGAGAGACTAGGAAACGAGTGCTGCAGCGGTGGCTTTGATCGCTACGAACTAATGAAACCTGAATATGATTTTATAGTCGATATAACTAATCCATCGATGTAAATTTATGTAAAATACAATAACTTAGGTAAGAATTTGCCTTCTGGCTTTATTTTTACAAAGAAAGCATTCATATACATAAGTTGAATGGAAAAATTTAACCAAAACGATAGTTCAGCCTCAGTTTTTTTAAAAAAAGCTTAAGAATAAAAACATTTGCCGAAAATAAATACGACAATAAAAAATAAATAAAGTAGAAGCAGACTTAAATTTGTATATTTAAGCAACATATTACTTGAGAATAAGAAAATGGTTGTTTAAACAAATTTTTTCATTTTTACGATTCTTCGAAGCGCAAAAGTATCAAAAGTTTCGCTTTAGGTTTATTATTCATAGCTTTACTTCTTTTTATCGTTCAAAAACACTAGTTATTTTTGGATATCTAAAAGTGATGCATTCAAAAGGAATAAATAAAACCGATTTCAATAAACTGTTTCATTTTAAATTATTAATAAATTGGTTTAAAACAAACCAATGTTGAAAAATAGAAATGGGTGTCTTTTTTTTGTTTTCATGCATTTTTAATGCAAGAGCAATTTAGGTTATTGGGAATCAATTAAAACTATATTATGAGATTGAGAAGAGGCTTATAATTTTTATGAATGGAAAATCCTTTTATATAGTATTTATTATACTAGGCAAAAATCCTCCCCCTCCAAAAATATTTATTAATTAATCAGCAGGAACATTCTGTATTTTTAACTATCTCAGAGACTATAAAGTAAATTGAATTTATCACGGTAAAGAATTTATTCCATGAGAATATGCATGATATAATGAGAACTACTATTACCTCAGATTGCTTCAAATAATAATAAACTACTAAGGTTCTTTATAGGCAAAAGTATTTTCCATTTCGTGTTATAACACTTACGTATTTAAAACTATCATTTCGAAGAGCCTTATGAAGATTATATCTCCACATAGTTTAGAAAAATGAATATTACGGTACAAGACTTAGAAATACGTATCATATTTGGTAGAAAAATATGAAGGGTTCAATTTATAGAATAAAGTAGAAATTTCACTTCAAGGAAAGCATTCAATAAATTTTTTACTGATATTTATTCTACTTGAAGGAAACAAGCGACGGGTTCTGGGAGTATACGTAGATTTTATATGGCTCGCAGAAATTGCAGTTATTGAATATTACAGTGTGTTGAATTGTGTGTTTTATCATGCATACGCCATCAAAAACTTTTGATCAATATCCCCAAATAAGCAAAATTATCGTTTGCAAAAAATCAGTGTAAATAATTGTCCTGAAACATTCTCCCATCCTCTTTAATAAAAGTTTTTCTAATAAATCTGCCAAGCATTTCTTTAAAAAATGACTTGATGAATGGTATTTTTTATTTGCAATGAATCAAAAATATCATCAGTATTAGAAATGAAAGTTTCCACTCTATGTTTATCTCGAAAAAAAAAAAAAAAGGTTTTATCAAATGGATAATATCTTTCATGCTGAAAGCAGATAAAATACTTTTTTCTCAGAATTATTCAAGGAAAGGAACGAGCTCTGAGTAAACCCATCTCCATCAATCAGCGACTTCCGCTGCTCAAAGAGTGGTTCTTATTTCTTTATAGCAACAGGCTATTCGTCACTGCTTAAATCAGAGATGAGTATGAGATCACATAAATTGCAACGAATAAAGACACAAAATTTTTCCAAACCGGTGAAAAATTCTAGAAGTATGCTACAAATCGTAATTAGCTCTTCAAGGGAAAAATCATTCAGCACTATTTGTTTCATTTCCTCTAGATAAAAATAAGATGGAAATCTAAAAAAGTTTCGTAATTTTGATCAATTTTGTATATCATCGTCTTCGCTAAAAATTAAGTGGTGAAAGTTTTATATTACTCGTATCACTAGTTTTTAGAGACTTAGCAAATTGTGAATAATCGTTAAGGGTAATCATTATTCTATATTTTTTAGACAATTTTTACAGAAATATTCAAAAATTTAAAACAATTCTGATCATCAGACACTCCATTAAAATATGCAATATACATTCAAAAGTAAAGCAATGATATTCAAATGCAAAGCATTAATTCAAAATTTAATGACATTAATACAAGATATCAAAGAAATCAGGTAAGCATCACAATTATTTCAAAATTTTATTCTAATAGCATATTTTTAATCCAACAACAAATAGTAGTTCAAAAGTTTTCAGTTAATCATCAAATTGTTAACTCGCACTAGTTTTCAAATATCTGTGAAAGAAAACAGAAGGATTCTATTCAGCATCCAAGCAACACTGAGAAAGCAATCAACATCAATTAATTTCTTCGCCAAATAAAAAATTTCATCAAATAATTTCGTGAATGATGCTCCAACTTTCTTTCACTTATACTTTTATCAAATTTTGAAGTTTATGTAAAGTCAAAATTCTTGGTTGGGCATCATTTTTCTCAACTAATATAATCAACAAAAGAATTCTACGCACAGTTTGCCGGCATAGAAGATCCTAATTTCGGTTTAGCTACTACTTTAATTTAATCCCCAATGTGTACGCTTTTGTCATCTTTGGGAGTCGAATTAATTCATGAATTCTTGGCTTGAGGAATGAATTCAATAAATTAATTAATTCCATTCAATGAATTAATTCCATAAAATACTGAACTCGTTGTCTAGAAGAATTAACGACATGACCAAATTCAACCGACCTCGTAGGTTTGAATATGATACTTAAAGTCGATAAAAAAGTTTTAATACTTTAAATAATTTTTATTAAAAGTTAAAGGATATTACGCAACCTTTAAGGCAAGAAAAACAATTAAATGGGGAAGAACAATGGAATTAATGTGAGAAAAATAAAGAAAACTAGCGCCTTTAACGATAAATAATAAAAAAAAATCGGACTTCATTTAGCCATTATCGAACAGTGCCAACACCTTCCAATTCTCCGTACCTCAGGTTGCAGTTCAAGAGGAAAAGTATGAGGGCCGTGACGTCAGTTTAAGTGTTGTCATCGCGTGAAACTTAAATCTTATCAAACCTGTTATGTATAACAAGTACTAATGTATGATCCGTATCTACATTTGCAGAAACTGATACATTAAATTTCAAGAATGAAGGTATTTCATTTTTGAAATGTAATTCACTGAGCTCAACTGCATGTCAAGTTTTTTTCTGAATCTAAATATCATTTGCAGAAAAAAAAAAATTCCCTTTACAATCTAATATTTGGAAACAAAACAAAACAAACTAACAAAAAAAAAATAACTGATTTAAATGAAATACATATTCACACAACAAAGAAGAGGTTAAAATGAACATCTTTTGAGTATAAATCATTTGGCTTTGGCAAATATCAGTATCTATGAAATTGGGCTCACTTTTATAAAAGCTTCCTCCTTTAGATAATAATAACTCTCCCTCTTTTGAGGGAGAGTTATTATTATCTAAAGGAGGGAGTTTTATATTATTATCTAGTTGTTTTTATTTTGGTAGGAAAATCACATGACCCATACCGTTCATGCGATTTTCATACCAAAATAAAAACATCTCCATAATTTTTCTATAATAAATATTTTTATGTAAACTATTATACAAAATGTAATTTTTAAAATTTCTCTCTATGTTGGAAATAAATCCTAAGAATAATATTTTATATTAGCGTGTTTTTACAATTTTCAATCGGGAGAATTAAAATAATTATAAATTCTTTATTTATTACGGAAATTTCGAGAAAAAAAATCCATAAATATTTTCTTATACTTAAAAACATTAAATGAATGCCAAAATAAGTCGATGGTGGATATCAAAATAAAAATTATGTTCAGTTTTATAAATTTGTCATAAATTATGTTCAATTTTTAAATAAAATGTTAGAACACACAAAGAAAATGTATCAGTTAAACTCTCTTTAAATCATCTAGAATTATTAGTGCTTAAATTATTAGTAGATTTATTTTCTTTAAATCTTCTAGAAAAGGGATTAATAAAGATTTGTGATATAATCGTAAAATCTTTAACCAAGTATTTCAATGTTTTAGTAAATGCTCTATTTTATGACAACGTTTTAGTGTTCAGTTGTGTCTTGTTATTGTACCATTAGATTGCTTTTATAGCTTTGGCATAAAAAAACTTCTTGGGGTACAGTAAATATAAGCTCCTAAAAGCAATTTTAATTTCATTAAACAATCACTCTGAGGATTTTTTGAAGTCAAGATGTTTAGGCTTAATAATTTAAAATCACGGTAATAATTTTAGAATAGAGGCTCATATTAAACTTAATAAACTAATGTAAATTGAATTGCTCCCCCTAAACATTTTTGAGTGAGCGGATATAGAATTTTCAACTTTTAAAATTAAAAAAAAACTATTGAGGCTTCATTATTCTATTTTAAAATTGTCTACGTAGATTCGGAAGTTGTTATGAACCAGAAACAGATATAAATCAAATCAGTCTCTAATTTCGATCTCTATTAACATAAAAAACTCTTCCGATTATTGTGGAGATTTAGAAGTTTAGAAATTTTAAATTAATTCTGTTATTACAAAAAATAAACTTTTTGAGCTAATCTTGAAAACAAATTCAGCATGAAATACATAATGACCAGAAACACATTTTAAAAACATTCTCTCTTTAATTAAAAATTTAGAATTTTGTATTGGAAAATTAGTTTTAAACAAAAGAATGAAACAAAGATATCATTGACAAATCCACATTTTTCAGATCTCCTTTTTCTTAGTTAGTGATTGGGAAGAGCGAGGTTAGTTCTTAAGAGGGGTAGGTCCGAATTTTCAATTAACCATCGATTGGAGAATTTTTTTTCTTATTGGGTCGTAGTTCTGATTCGCTGTGACTTCCTCTCGTTGGGTTTGACTTCCTTCTCGATTACAGGACTATCTGCAATAAGTCTCAAAGAGAGCACTTCAGATAAAATTGGTTATATTCTAATTAACATTTTTCCTTTTTAAATTTTATTATGTACCACTCGCACGTATCGCGATATAAAGAAGCACCACAAGAAACTATACATTATATTTGTATAGTTTTTTGAGTTTTACTTTCCCCGTGTAAGTTAATCTAATAACTATGCTTAAGCATCCTCTTTCGTATTTTCCCGAGGAAAATTTTTAAACATTATTAACATCAAAAAGCATTCGCTGAACGAATAAATGTAGAGGGAAAGGATTTTCAAAGCCTCCTAAGAATAAAGATATGTGGACTTCATCAGGACAATCAACCTCATTTTGTAATAACAAAAATGGACTTATCAAAAAATACTTTCCCGCCTCATATAAGTTTCTACCATTAAACTGGCGTGTGAGTCTTTTAAAAAATTCACCACGGTGATTCATGGATGAGTAAGTGCATGTCCATTTTATTTACTCCCAGAAAAAAAACCACTTCTAGCTATGGACATTTTAGAAATTTGCAGGTAATCATCAAAAAGAACATTTATATTCATTTCAAAATTTTGAATAATTTTCTGCACTTTGACTATAAAAATCTTATTGTCAATAAAACTTCATAAATGCAAAGAACTCTTAGAAATGTTTAAGTAGAAAAAACTTCATGTTAGAATGCTAGTTACTGTTGTTTAAGAAAAAGAATTGCATAAAAAAACTGAATGCTATGCTGAATTTGCTTGAAGTCATTTTTGGTACAATATTAAATATTCTTCCAAAAAGTGGGGGGCCGCGGTGGCCTAGTGGTAAGGTCTCGGCTTCGGAACCGGAGGGTTTCAGGTTCGAGACTTGATTCTACCGAAGAACCGTCGTGTGAGGGGGTCCCTTGCGCGTTAAATCTGTCAGGCCAAATGTCCTCCCGCTGGTGTGGCGTGGTGTGGAGAGGGGGGTGCCAGTTCAGTTGTCATCCTCGTCATTTGACCATGGTTCAAAATGACGAGGTCCATCCCAAAAGAGCCCTCGTGTTGCTTTAAAACGGGACGTTAATAAAACTAAACTAAACAAACTCCAAAAGGTGGGAAAAAACGGTTTTAGAATAATTAACGACAATCCAACTAACTAATCAACATAGTTTATTGTACAGTTTATAACAGATGGTATTAAACAGAAATAATCTGCAGATTTCTTCTGAAAAGGAAATTTTTTGAGATTGAAGATAGGAACAGAAATGAAATGATTAAATACACGATGAAAATACTGAGATGTTTGCCCTTTTAGGATATACCAGCAAGAGACGTGGCAGCTCTCCTGTACCTCCTTCGTCTAGAAGAAAATAATTCTTATTAAAACTTGAAATGAAAAAATATATATTCTTCAGAAAATTACAATGCATTCAAAATGGCAAATCTGATTACAAATGTGTATAAACAGCGGTACGAAATAAAACAGGAGGTAGTAGTTTAACCCTTTATTTACCGAATTATGTTGCCATTAATTTTTCAACTTTATTTTTGCACTAGTAGTTTAGTTTTCTTGCAGAATAATCCCAGGAAACCCAAGAAAAAATATAATTAACAGAAATATCTTAATTAATTTAATTATTAATTAAATATTTTTAATTCTTACTTTAATCTTATATTAACTTCATGTTATTTGGGTTCCATTCTTCGTGTTCTTTAGAATACCATCAGCAAAAATAGTCATATAGTAAAGATATAAGCTAGATTTAAATGGTACATTTGAGTAACGTCAGTAAATAAAGGGTTAAAGTTTGCGTACATACACTAAGATGCATAAGATTAAACATTGACGTCATTCGGCTTTGAAATTTAAAGTTTTGATAGTAATGTAAAAAATACTTTTAAATATTTTAATCGATTAAAATCATAGGCGCAACAAAAAATGAAATATTTCCAATTTTTCGTTCAGATTATAATGCATCCTCATTATTATAAAGTTATTATTATTTGAACCTTCGAAAACTGCCTCTTGAGTCAAGTTACACTGCAATTATCCAAAATTGTTTGTCATTTCCTATATCCCTAGAGTCATAAATAACATTGCCATGAGTATTTAGCATTTTTTAATATTGTGAATTTCAAGTGCCAGTATCGGCGTCAAGCATAGGATTTTGAAATCTTAATTTCAACTTGTCAGGATCTCAAAATTTGGTAAAACTCCTCTGCTCTCAATAACACATTAATATTTTCAACTCAACAAAAATAAGGATAAGCAAATTTACGATTCAAAGGTAAATGCTCTTTTGGAATTTGCGGGGAATTAATATAAATTACATTTCAGTTTTTAGAAATAAATAAATATTGTAAATATTGAAAATACCTTGTTCGAAATCGAGTCTCCAAGCCACTCAAGATTAATTTTTTTAGAGGGAATTTCTTGTTTATGAACTAATCAGCATGGATGGATTCGCAATATGGTTTTAAAATCTTTTTTATTTCAATTTGATTTCCTATTTTTCTAAACTTTTCAGACAATGTTAATATTGTGTTTAATTTTTTAATAACTTGCCATATATATGCTCTAGTTAGATTTCTTATTCTGATCTATAAATATGTAGAACATTATACTAAAGCTGAGTTAGGAAAAACAATTAACCATGTTTTGAAATTTATATGAAATTATTAAACTTTTATTATTATTAAAATTTTGCTTTATATTCTAAGAATAAATTGGAACTTACTATGATATACTAAATAGGCAATGAGTATAAATAATAACTATCTATTGTTGTAGTGAAAGTTTTATCTTTCTCAATCTTTTGCATCGGTAAACGTACCAGCCGTATGATATTGATGATATATTGTGTATCTGTTATGACAAAATGTATAGTTAAAATTTTTTTATTTGAATTCAAACTAGGTAAGAAGTGAAAGACACATCCTAGTACCAATAAATTAACTGAATTAAGAGCAGAAGTTCTATCATTAAAATATATCAAAATGACAAACATCTTGGAAAAAAATGGAAATGACAGTTGCATTTAAGTATAGATTGTGTTGCACTCGGACATATTTCAATTGGAAAATGCATTGATTTATAAATTTACCATCACCTGTCTATCATGCATAATTTTGTGTTGTTTTTAAGGTAGTGTAACTCCTTCTTGCATTAATATACCCGATCAATTAACTTAGCGCTTCATTATGCCAACGATTATAGAGTTATTGGATAACGCTTGCTCTTTTAAAGTGCTTTCGAATGAACAAATTTCTGAGACAGTAGACTTTTTGAATGGAATGATTTGCCATAAGAAATATTTGATATAGATTATGTTAATATTAAAATCATCTTACCTGGAAGGCAAACAGTAGTCAACAGGAGGATCATCTGGAGGAGGCTGTAACATCTGGAATGCTGCAGGATTTTGAAAAATTCCAGACATTGCATTGTCACCAAATGAGCGCACAGATGCATAAGGTTGAAATTTACAGGATTGGTATTCTTCGGAGGAAACTGCTTTTGTTTCATAAATAACTGAAGATGGTCGTTGTCTTCTTCTAATGAATTGTAATTTCAATTCACTCTCATCTTTTACGTATTTGTTTTCAGAATTAACTCTGCGTCTCCTACTTCCTTGGTTTTGCAAGGAGGTCTCTTCACTTCTGTGGGGATCCTTAACAACAGGATCTTTTTGTGTGACATTCGAAATTTCGTTTCCACTAGTTGAACTATTTAGAGTTCCTCTTTGAGCATCGATTTCTAATGATTGGATATTGTCATTTTCGCTTTCAGTCACATAAAAAGTAGGTAAGTTTGTTTGATTTTCAGTTCTTTCGTAAACTTCAAGCGATTCTACAATTTTTTCTTCTGTTACAGCTGAAGTGTCAATTTCGTATTGATTATCAGACTGGAAATTTTTTATACTTGAAGACACCAAATTCTTCAGCACGTCGAGATTTTTTTCAATATTCTTTTCATTTTCTGTTTTCGAGCTATTTATTGTTTCGTAATCTTTATTACCACAAATAGAGTAATCTGTCTCATTCATGTTATCAGAAGTTGCAGGTTGCATTTCAAAAACTAATGGCTTCTCTTCCATTATTTCATCGTTTCGTTCTATGGTTGTATATCGGCACGATTCGATATTACTTGCATTAGAGGGGAGTTGATCACTTGGTTCTCTTTTGGAAAGGATTACAGAGTTAACAGTTCCTTTTTTCAATGCATTTTCTTTGATTTCGATACCACCAAAAGGGTTAGAATTTTTATCTTGAGAAGTATGTCTCCCACTGTTATTAACTGATCTCTGATAAACATTCGAATCAGAAAGACTTTTCTGAACTTTCGTTGTAATATCAGGGATTGTGCTATTTCTTTCAAACTGTTTCGAAATACTACGCTTATTTAAGTTGGGAGTCTCACTAATTGTTGCCTCTGCTCTTCTTGTTACAGATAAACTAGAAATTCCAGAATCCGAAATGTTATTTAGAATTAGTTCTCTATTTTCTTCGCTGCTAACCGAGTTTTCTTTTGCTAACACTTTCAAAGTATGAATGAAAGGTAAGGAATTTCTTCTGCAATCCACATGAACAGGTTCATCTGCTAGTTGTTTTGCTGCAACATTGCGCATGACGTCAACCTCATAAACGTTTTCATCAAACGAAGCTTGTTGTTTCAAAGGGGGCTTTAAATCAGAACGAATGAAAAGAGAAATCGTCGGGCAGCTCCAACAACGAGGTAACCCTTGTTGCCCTTGTACTTTATTTGAATCGTGAAAAATACTTTTAATTAATAGATGAGAGGGAATGCTGGCAGGATGCGAAACAGAGCGACGGACCGAATGCCTGGTTTTCTGTTTCTTATTCTTGTCTTTGAAGCATCGAAGTGTCGACAGAGAGTTAATGCAAGAGTTTTGGAAAAGTTTTGAATCTTTCTTGAAGAATTTATTCAAAGGGCGTAACTGCATATTTTCTATTTTTTTTGTTTCAAAAGATGAAGTGTCTTTGGAAAGGGAATCCATGAGAAAGCTTTCGGTTTGTTGTGATAAGCACTTGTCTGTTGTGATAGGCACTTCAGAAGATTTGGATTTTAATTTTGCTTTTGTTTCTTCATTAGTTGAAATGAGATTTGATTTATTCGCTGGATATTTTGGTTCAATGCTTATTGAAACAGAAGGTTGACAATGACTGTTAGAATTAGGAGGACTAAGACTGAATCCAGTGTCCTTACTGTTGTTAAAAAAGTTGCTTATCTTTTTCTTGTTCATCATGTTATTAGAGCTCTTACTTCTTAACAGCTGTTCCTTCTTAACTTCGTCAAGTCCAGATGTGGGACACAAGTTATTGCAAGTACTTTTGCTTCTTTTTATTTGATTCTTTGTTTTCTGTTTCTACAGTGAAATTTCAAAAACAAAACATTAATTTTCTTTACAAAACAAAAGGTATTTAATCTGAAATTCAGCTTTAAAGAACGTTTCAATGCAGGGAAATAGAAAAAATTATTTGTTTATATACAGTTTGAGGATAGCAATAGGTGATTAGCATTATCGAATTACTGTTTTACGTAGTTTGACTATTATATTACACAAAACAAACTATCATTTTTAATTCGACGTTTGTCAAAACGCTTATTATCAGTAAGCATTTCATACCAACAACAGAAATAATTTTTAAATGTTGCCATCTTTAAGAATTGTATTCATTTTTGCTACAAAGCTTATAAACGTTATTTAAATAAGAAAAACATGATGGGTAATATTTGTGTTCCAGTTTAAAGAAATTAATTCTTAAATTTCTTTCAACTGATAATCAAAAACTAGAATTCAATAAAAGTTAATTTTCAAATATTTTATAAATGTAACGAAAATAAAGAATAATATATCGAAAATAACTCTTCAAGCGAAAAAGCAAATGTCAATAAATTTCAATTATGTGTTTATAATCTCTGTCCCAATTTTTTTGACCATTGAGCTCTAATTACTAAGATTTGGAAATTCTATAGATCTTTTAGAATTACGTTTATTGACTGAAAATGCGACTTATATATATATATATATATATATATATATATATATATATATATATATATATATATATATATATATATAAAGATACTCCAAACGTGTTAAAAATTGTTCAGCAATTTTACTCGATACTGCAGTCAATTTGACCGTTTATCACATGTAAAACAAGTGCGAAATTAAAATTTTACCAAATGCCAAGCAATGTCATTTTTGTGTGCCAAAAATATATTTTGCAGCTGGAATACGTTCGAATAGTGCGATCCATCCAAAACAAACTACGAGGCATGGCAAATTGCAGAATGATTTTGCAGGTTTCACGGTAATGTTCGCCAGCATACCGTTGGACAAAGCCAAGACACTTTGCAGCAGACCTTTTCGGATTTTTTGATTATGCTCTCTATAACACAGAAATGGTAGATTACACCCAATGATTCAAGTGCATAGAATAGTGGATTGCGTCGTACCCTTAGAATATGATGATACATCCATCCCTCAGTATTGCTGCCAACTGGCAACAAATGTTTTTGAAGAAAAAATTTCAAATCTATAAAATTTTATGACAACTGTATTAACACTAGATTTATATAAAATCTAGTTTTTCTGATATTAAATATATCAGAAAACAAGAATATTTTGTATAAGAAGCATGACGTTAATTACTAATCATACAAAGAAACATGTTCTGTTTGACAACGGATTCTGAGACGACCACATTTCGACGATTCCATGACATTAAAGGGTGAGACGCGGAATCATGAGAGCATTTCCGGTATTCTTCTTTAACCTTTTATTCCCTCCATTAGACACTTTTTAGCTCAATTTTTTCAAAATATATGAAATATCATATATTTAAAAAATAATATTTTTAAGACGTAATATATTTACAGCAATTCCTTAAATGAAAATAAAATGTTTTAAGTAGAATAAACTCTCGATTACCTATTGTTGTTAATCTTAAAATGCTGAAAAAATTCAATATACAAAAAAGAAGCAATTTAATATAAAAAGATCATTAATATTTTGTAAAAAAGTAATTACCAAATTTTTCATTTATTCTTTATACTTTAATTTTTAGCCCCCTTGCATTAAATAATAATTGCTCTGAAATATTTTAATGCGCATTAGTACCTTTTTCTTTTGTATTACTTATTATTTGCAATGGTTGTGTCTCATAAAACCGCAAATAATCCGAGTTTACTTCATTGTTAAAAGTAAACACTCCTTTTTTCATCTTTCCTCTCACCCTTATTTTGACGAATTAAACCCATCCTAGAGTATGGACAAAAGTGAGGAGGCTTTTACAGTCCGTTGTCAAACAGTATTTATCTGAATTTATTTTCTTTCAAGCATCTCAAGTTTCTAATATGTAGGAAATGCACCTATTTTTCTATATGCCCATCAAATGACAGGTTCATTTTACAAGCAACTTTTTTTTTCTAAAAAGCATTGTAATACCTTGATAAACTAAATAATTATAAAAATTTAAAGATTTTTGTACACATGTTCACGATTCATATATCTAAGCACATACTTATATCCGTTTACAGTTAATGTTAGTTGGTGCAGATGAGTTTTGCAAATCAAATGTGTAAATACGATATGCATGGCCGTACTCCTATATTGTTACTGGCCTTCTATTGCACTGCCAAATACAACTTCTGGTGTTATGTATAACGTGTTATTGCAATGTATAAATTTTACATATTAATAGCTTTTCAGCTGAAAGTAAACGGAAGAGAGATCTAAAGCCTCAATTTACTTTATCCATCAAAAGGATAGGTCTCAAGAAAAACAGGTACACCACCAACCACCGTAAACCTAATGGAATGAAGACTATGTTGAAAAGTAATGTAATGTTGCAATTTTTCGTTGCGCGCAATAAAGTTTTTCATCGTGTGCCTGACTTTAATAACGAAACGAAACTTGTTTCCCGAACTACCCTCATATGTTTAAAAAAATTAAAGTTTAATTCATCGATTGGAATTTATAAAAAAAAACTATTAAAAGCTTTTTCATCAACGGATTAGAATTCTATGAAAAACATGACAAACGTTTTTATTATTCCTTAGTTTGCAAATAATTTCGCTAATATTAGCCTTAAATATCTCGTTAGAAACAGTTTTCATTTCCAATCTTGCACAACACCATTCAAACTCCTGGTAAAATATATAATTTTCTATCAAAGGAGTTAAATTTTTATACAAATAATCTATGAATAATTTTAGAATTCCTTCCGTTCAATCTTCATCAAGATGTTGAAAAATTTGGTTGTAGCGCAGTAATTTCAATGAATAATAGTTACCAGATATGCCGTTTTAACTGATCTTTTAAATGGGACATAATTCCAGTAACAGTATGCTTTAACAAAATAATATTGTAATTCAAATATATTGTAAAAATGATAGTTTTACTTACTTCAGATTCTTCAAAAGATTCGCAATGGATAATTAGAACATTAGATGATGACCTACGTAAAAATAAATAGATTACAATGTTATACAATTTGCAGTAAATTGTTAGTTTTTTTATTGTTTAAAAGAATGCTTGGTAATGCACAGGCAGCTACGAAATTCCAAGTACGAATCTTGAGGGGATATAGAGAGCTATTGAGAGAAATCATAATTGCATAGGATAGTATGGTGGATATTGAATCAGCGGTGTGGTAAGGAAGGTCAGCACATTTCTCATTCTTAAGGACGGTCAATATGAATCGTTTTAGGAACGTCAGGTTGAGCGATATTCATCTAATATATGGCCAAGTAAATGGAGATGAACACGTTACTATATGATTGTAAAGCAGAAAAGATATCCAGCGAGGCATATTCTAAGTCACTAAATGTTCACTGGTGGGTATCAGAACCCTGAGCCGGCCTTCTCTATGAAAGGACTAAGGTGCAAAAAACCATTTGGGGCCGTAAATGTATAGCGAAAACCCCCCCGAACATTTGCATATTTATTAAATAATGCGTGATTAAGTTTTTGATATTAATTATTCCAAGTTAAATTACAATTTTTTCAATTTCTTTTTGATACTTAGTTTAGCAAGACCGTTTAAGCATTATTCTCATATACTTGACCGAAGATAATACTTTGTTTCGTTTTAATTTGTTGAAAGAGGGTTCAGCATTTAGTAACTGGTAATGTAAAGGATTGTAAAAAATATTACATTAGATAAAGCCAAAAGTAGATGTCTGATGATTTACAAGCTCATTTGAACCCAGCCTCTGCCACGACTTCTGAACAATGTGCACGCCACTCTGTCTTAACATGTTTGAAGAGGATTTCCTTATTCATAAATGAACTTTTACAGCCTTTTTATAGATATCTCTGTCGATGCTCAGCCAGCCACATGGAAACAAGCTTGTAGACTTTTCGCATGTGCAACAATATTATTGTTCAGAATTATGTTTTGATTCTTAATCCCATGGGGGCCCCCTCAGTCTCGGGGCTGGGTGCAAAGCACCCACTGCACCCCCCGTATTGCCGGCCCTGTCAGAACTTGTCGTACAGTATTGATGCCAGATTATATA
>JAPMOQ010060156.1:1218179-1299028 GCA_026543055.1 Argiope trifasciata
ATATAGATAGATAGATAGATAGATAGATAGATAGATAGATAGATAGATAGATAGATAGATAGATAGATAGATAGATAGATAGATAGATAGATAGATAGATAGATAGATAGATAGATAGATATATAGATAGATAGATAGATAGATAGATAGATAGATAGATATAGATAGATAGATAGATATATAAAAGAGAGAGATTTGTACTTTCTGTAGTGCAGTCTTATTTTATTTCAATGACTTCTTTATCAATTAAGGGTAACATTTTCCGACTATACTTTCCTATGCAATTACTATTCCTTTCAATGTCTTCTATTCTCCCTTTAATTTTAAACTTGGATTTCTGAAACAACCAGTATGAACGAAATCTTAAATATCCGAGATATAAAAGCAGATTATGAGTCAAATGCCTTAATTAAAAATTAATCATTTAATTAAATAGTGTTAGCAGATATTGAGCTTTAATCTTAAATTTTTCTCTCTAATTTGTAATCTGATCAAAGAATAGAAGTTTAATTATTTACCAGAAGGGAGATAAATTTGATTGTATTTTGGAACTTCTAACGTTATTATTCCCTTCCATATTTCTCAATTACCATTGGAATTTTCTTATGTTTAATTTTTCAATTATGTTTTTACGAAATTTAAAAGAATTGTTTGATGACATAATAAATATTTTAATCAATTCTTCCGTGACAATTTCAATATAAATAGAAAGAGGGGGAGAAGCAAAACAATTTGATCTTATATTCTTCAGTTAGCATTGATTCCTCATGAATGCAATCAGGTCTAAAAGGTTCAGTAAGAAACCGTATAGATTGACAACGAGATGAATGTCAACAGTGGCAGTTTTAACTATAATATAATGAATTTGGAAATTTTTTGTTACTTATAAGCATTCAAAATTCTGAGATTTTTACAAAATTAAACGTGAGGAATATGAACATTATGAGAGCAATTTTTTCTCCAAATAGAAAAATGATATATTTGAGGCCGAATATCTTTTCAACATTAATGAATTGTAAATTTGCTTCATTTCTATCTAAGCTCGTAATTTCCCCAAATTTGAAATATATTACTTCATGTTGAAATAACTTCCTTTTAGGAATAAAGGAAATATCAAAAGCCCATATTTTTTCTGCGAAAATTGGCATTTAATTTTACAATCACTGAAAAATTAAGCGGGATAAAATTTGAGTAATGCAGAGGAAGTTTTTGTTCTGTATTTTTTGGTGTTTGTTAACAGTAGGATTGATTTAATTTCTCTCCAAAAATGCTATTTAGAACTTTATCAAAAATATCAAAGTTTATACAATCTTTAGATTTGAAGATTTCTAATGGATGCTGTTTATTTTTTATTTCAATATAAAGTAATTAATTTCAGATATTGGGGGAAAATTATTGCACGATTTAGTTAGTTATGCTGAAAATTTCAGAAACATTCTCACTACAAATGCAACTTATGAAGCTGGTAAATTCCCTATAATCAGTTTCAATGAATTCTGATCTATCTATAGAGCAAAATGTAAAGTATTTAAGTAATCATACTAACTTTGTAGGAGCTGTTGATGAATCGTCTTTCTTTAAATCGCTTTCAATGCGTTTACTTTGGGTCTCTTCAAAGTCAAAAGGATCAGTTTCCTTGACTCCCCGTCGTTTGATACAACGGTCAAACACTGAATACAGCAGATCATAATCTGGTTGATCGAAGAAAGTGAGTTCACTGATGTGACTGTAAAAATCTTGAAATTCGTCAGGAAATTCTTTAACGAGAATCTGATGGTCAAATACTTCTTTTGCTTGCGCCATCTATAAAAGTCAATATTTTTGTAACTTTTCAGCGAATTATTTTGGAGGAAAAAGTATTGATAACGATAAGTATTCAGATATTCAAACACAAATGTATTTAAATAGGCTCAAATTATTAAAAATTAACTACATAAATCAGAAAGAGAGGAAATGCTTATTTTTTAATAAATTAATAATAATAAATTTGGTGTAAAAATTTAAAATCTCATTTTTATTTGAGTGCTAAAAAGTGTTAATTTTTCAGCTGAAATATTTTTTTATGCTTTAATTCATATTTTATTTCTACAAATGTTTTGAAATATCTAATTCTTTCTCAGTTTCACCCGCTGGTGATATCACTCGTATAGAATATATATATATATATATGTATATGTATATATATATATATATATATATAATCGATTATCTGATAAATTAAGTCCTGAAAATACAAAATACAAATATATCGTAGTATTGAACAAAGAGCGCAACTGAATACAATTTTAGCACATTGGGAAGTGAGTGTAAACTCGATTTCAGAATTCTAACTTTATTAACTTGAAATAATGTAAATAAATAAAAATGTGTAAAAATTTATAAAATTTATATTCTGAATATTTCCAAATTATTGGCTCTAAGCAGATTTTCCAACAAATCCAAAATAGATTTGTTATGTACCACAAAGAAACTGATAAGATCACACAACATTCTTACTCCCAGCTATACGTTTTTACTGGTTAATTATTCTAAGACAAAAAATTTATATTTTCTAATTTTGTCCATATTAAAATAAGATCTCCTACAAGTGGTAATTTTATAACAAACGTGATTTTCATATCTTTGCAAATCAAGTTTTCACAATTCCAAAATACACAACTTTGATGAAATCTTCTACTTGAAAAAGTGGCTATAATTCCAATTTTCTATTTGATCTGTATTTTATGTATATCTAATACAATAAGCATCCGATTAATTCAATATTTGTATGAAAATATTAATTTTTGTTATAAGAGGGCGAGTATTCACGTCAACGAGTGTGTCATGTTGCTAAAATCTGTTGAAACAATACAATTCTCTGTACCAAGATTAAATGTATTTACGGGAAGAAATTTTCAACAAAGAAGTATCTCTGCATCATTATTCTAAATGCTAATGATATTATCACTTCAAATAATGGAAAAAGTCACATCTGTTTTTAGATTAATCTGAAATTCCTTTATGTATGGATGAACAACTTTGCCCTTAAAAATATGCTTCAATTTATTCTCACAGGGTCAAAGCAGCCGGTTTGTTAATTATACAAGAAACCTTAAAATTTCTGATATATCAATTACATAAGTAGGAAGACACTATTTGCATACAAATAACGAAAGAACGAAAAATATCAAACCGCATTTAGGAATATATGCACATTAAAAAACTTAAAGTTTGAATTCACACTTATAATATAACAAAATATATCTGCATCAAACTTTTTTTTCTCTTCCTGATAGTTATTTTTTAAAGTTGGAATAATACATAATTTGCTTTATCTTTGTTTTCTCAATTTTTCTTAGCATTTTGTGTAGGTTTTTTAAACAATTAATTTTTGTCATAGATACATTTAGAGTCAATGAGGATAATTTGGAGGCATGAATGATTGGGGGACCACAGTATACACCGGTAAAACTTTACGAAGCTGTGCCTTCTTCAAGATACTCTAGGGCAAGTCAGAAAACATTTCCCACTTATTTAGTAAATTGCTATCTCTTGCTTACTTTAGTTGTCATTTAAAAACTGAAAACTAAACTTTTACAAGCGACATGATACATTTCCTACTTCTGTTATTTTCAAGCATTCTAAATCATATACATTTCATGCATTTATAGGATATAGCGATTAATTAATTTAATTAAATCTATCTATCTATCTATCTATCTATATATATATATTTTAAAAACAGGATAGGGTTCTCAAATAATCTAACAATTTCCGTCGTGTGGTAATTAGGAACAGACTTATAATTTCATCAAAAATGGATAACGACCTAACAAAATAATAAAAACAAATATTCCAGAAAAAAAGGTTTCAAATATCAACACTAGATGGCACTGTAAGACAATCCTTTTGGCATTTCGGCAAATAGTTTGGCAGGTAAGAGGATGAAGATGTGTTGCAGCTCAGATATTGGATGATGAGATGACGCAAGTGGAAAAAGGATATTCCGTTTCATACACAGCCCAGGTGGTCAGCTTAATGCAGAAAATGTTGACCACTTTTATTCCAGGGTTTATAAAATTCTTTTAAAGGTGTCACGTTACTATCCTTATAAACTGTTGCTTGTGCTACAGCTTTTACTATAGTTTGATTATAAATTATTCCAAATTGAAGGTATCTAATAGTTATAATAGTTTATATGTGACATTCCATGAAAGAGAATGTATTTGCATTGAAAAAAAAACTATAAAGAAACAGTATTTTGGGGTATTTAAGAAACAAGTGTAAAATAAATTATAAGGCAATAAGCAAATAGTTTCTTTTCATTACGAATATATTCTCTTCAAATCAGTCCGTTCCTGGAATAATAAGAAAAATACGCGTTCCCAATTACTCCCTATTTTCTGAGTACTTAGGAATATACCAGAGTAATTGTGAACGTTGCTATCACTAAATAGATAATAAATTAATTTGAGAAAAGGCATTGTTTAATGAACCTTCCAGGACATGATCATGCGCTCACATAAAGTATAGATATATTTTTCTTCCCATAAAAATATTTTAAACTATAGAAAGTTACATCTTTAAAATTCGCTCCCTGTTATCTTAATTAACTTTCTTTCTTTTGCATAAAAGTGGATTTAATAAATCGTGTAAACTTTTAAAAGCCTAAAAAATTTTAGTATCCTTTTTAGATTAAAATTTGAGCTAGCATTAAGTCTATAAAAAAGTCATATGAATATCATACGAATTTCCAACAAATTATCCAAAATTAATTTTAAAATATACGAATTTTATTATACATCAGAAATGGAAACTTACTTCTCTATAGTCTCTTATATTTTTCCATGGCAAGTCTCTAAAAGAAAATTCCGATAGCGTATAAAACAGCGACATTAAGTCATCTTGGCGACCAGCTTCCTGAAAAACAATCGCAATGAATCCTTTGTTTGCTGGATTTTATGCAATGATATATAAACTGCCAAACAGAGAAAGAATAAAGCAAATATAGCTTGTCTTTAAGTTAAAACTAGAGTCATGGACAGATTTTTCACTGCACTAATCATATTGACGAAGGAAATGGGCTCATTTTCATAGAAAAATTAAGAGCTCAATGGCAAAACAGCAATGCAAGTCGAGATGAATTGAAATGAATTTAAATACGATATTTGTTAAAATATATAAATTTTAACTTCTTGTCTGTTGTTGAATCTTTAAAAAGCAACTCTAAAAATTTTTTCCGTCAAAAAATTTTTTTTTTCTGAATGATTGCCAATATCTCAGAATTAGAATAAATAACTTAAAAATAAAGGCAGATCTAGGATTCTAGTTGAATTACTTCACGTGAAAGAACTCCTCTAGGTCTGGAGTATCAAATAAATGACATTGAAACAGAAGCTCTAAACAGCTGCTATAAATCAATCCACAGAAAATGTGAGTGGAACCAGAATTTATGGCTGGATTTACAAGGAAATGATTGCATGTCACGAAGTGTAGTGACTTAACATTTGTGACGAAATGTCACTGATCTGTTCGCAACACTTCAGCTATATTCATATGTCCAAAATAAATGAAAATCACTGCTTTCTCAGGAAAGTACTAACTCTAATTTTACTAACAGCTTCCGAAGACAAAAGTTGAATTGAGCCCTTTACAGGAATTTATGAGAGGATTTTTTTTGTCTGTTTTTTTCAACGACGCAATCTATTTTTATACTTTGACTGCTACTGATCGGCATCTTCCAAATATTATTGTTGTAGCACACGAAATAATGCTTCTAGAACCACAATACTATTTTCATTTTTTGTGTATCTGATAGTTTTAATAATAATAACGTGACTCATATTATGATTGTTTCATTCAGTTCATAAAATGAAGGAGAAATAACCTACTTTGCCTTGAAGGACTCTCAAAGACGCATATCTTGGGGTGCCGTGAAAGGAAACTTTATAACGAGGTGGTCTCACTTCTCCGTTTTCCAGAACATATTGTCGAGCCAATCCAAAATCCAAAAGATACACTCGTCGGCGGTTGTCTTCACCAATACCAATGGTGAAGTTACTCTAAAAATTATGGGATTCAAAAAAAAAAAAAGAATCTATGCAACTGAACACAAACACAATCGAAATAGATAAATTTCATAAAAATAATTCTTTATTAGTGGAAAAACTAAAAGTATTTCTTTATTATATTTCATCTTTAATTTATAATTTATTATTCTCAACTCCTTAAGTAACTTTTTTCGCAAAATCACAACCAGGTGGTACTATTCACATGGAATAAAAATTTCATTTCATTAATCCATGAATGGAAAATTAATTTCTAAAATATGTTATCAACCAAAGATGTAAGTTTCTTCAGGAAAAATGTAAACTCAGGAACTGCCTTCTAAAGAACAATATAGCTTGGCCTTCTTATTTATCTGCCTTTGTACAGAGTAAATCATCTTTCATTTCTTTTTGTGCATATATTCGCATATGTACATATATTTTGTAAATATACTCGGAAAACACACTGAATTTGTTTTTGTATTTTAAATATTTTTTTATTTGATCATGTTTCTTTAATTGTATGAAGAGGAGGTACCGGTTCAAATGTCGTCCTTGTTATCGTATCAGGCTCGAAATTGCGAGGTACAATAGAAATAGCATTTGTGTTGCTTCAACGTTGGACTAAAATATGAAGTATGCAACAAACTGTTAGTTTAGATTTCAGAAAATTTTATTGAATGAGTCTCCAAAATGCTTCACATATTTTACAGATTATCTAAATAATTTTAATATATAGTGTCCAAAGAGTGTTAAAAGCTCCAAATGGAGTAAAATTTTACTTACACTGAAAATGCAGAATATAAAAGCATCAAAAATAAGAACTGTCATATTTTTAATAACAATCTTTTTCACCTGAAATATACGCAATAACGGCGAAATAAAAAAATATTGCGACTCGAAAATTGGAATAAAACTACATTGATTTTTGATCTCTTATTTAAATTAAAAACTTTCATAACCTATCACAGTATTTCAATTTTCATTTTGGAAATATGGAAGAAAAGCTGTCTTCATGAAAAAAATGCAGAGTATTTTCTTTCGCTGTTCCAAATTCTAAAGAACAGGAAAGCAACTTTCAAGGATTGTCTGTCATGTGTATCAAATACAGTTTTATTGGTTCAATTCTGAGGTGAGATAATCTTTTAAGAAGTACTTATGATATAAACATCTCATTATTATAACTGCAAAAATTTGATATCGGATAATACACTTATTCATCGCGGAGATGGGAAAGTAAGGAATGGTTATAATTTCTTGAACTTTTTAACATGCATTTCATCAAATGACGGACAAAAGTCTCCAAGATTTGAACTAGAAACATAAGACTCTCTCTATCATATTTTAGTCGTAAGAATGTCGAACTGAAAGAGCAATTGCGCTTATTTTTTGGTGGTATGATTTTTGCAACTGTCAATCAATGATTTCGCTTACAATGTCTTACTTCAAAGTATCAGCTTTCGAAGAGGTCAACGTTACCTGTAAGTGTCAGATTTGGTGAGAGTTCACATGATGTTTAGCACAATTTCGAATACTTAATAACTTGTTGTTTAATATAATTTCATGCTTATCTGAATATCTACTTTGTTTTTTATGAAGCATGAATTACTTTTCAATGAAGGAGTTTATTCAAAAATGTATGACAAAAATCAATGACGAATTTTATTTCTTTTCATATAAATACTATATCCGCTTTAAAACAATAATCTAGATTTTAGTAAATACATTATTTTACATCAATAGAACAATTTGCATTAAACAAAACAGTTTTGGTTTCATTAGTTTTTGTTTTATTTCTTCTTGATTTGTTTATTTGTTTAAATGTTAGTATGTTGTTTAAATATTGGAACTTAAAAAAAAAAAAAGATTGATTCGTAACCATGAAGTACAATGAAATGATGTTAAAAGTATTAAAACGATTTGTAAGGTGGGAATAGTTATAAAAAGAATTCTTGAAATGAAGTAAGAAAAGCTTCAAACTACGGATGTTTACAAACTCTTAAATATCTTTTTTCAGAGAACAAACTTTCTTTTTTAAATCTCTTTTTTTAAAAAATATATTTCTTAACCTAAAAACAATTTTTGTGCAAATAAAAATGCAATTATTTTCTTCTCTTGTAACTTAAAAAAAAATGACATAAAAGAATGAAGGACCTTTCGATCTTCAAAATCGGAATGACGTAGCAATGTGCAAGCATTTGAATTTTACGTTACACTTGAATAAAAAATTTCATTTGTATTTTTTAAGTCGATATGTCTTTTTTATTTCTCTTTATTTAAGTTTGAAAAAGGAAACAGATTCAATTTTACCAGCAAGGTTGGTCTCCAAGAAACGTTCTAGTATACTCCAATATAAAGATGTAATTCCCTTCCCACCTCCATAAAATCGTAGCATTTGGATAAGGCTGTGAACACCACAAGTGCTCAGATTTTTATTCCGAGACACCAGCAGATGAGAGTTTTGTGCTTCGTAAAATAATATAGAAAACCAAATATGCTTTGTGAATGCCTTTTTTTTCCAACCGATTCAATCAAAATTCAACTCAGAGCTGCAGTTTTAATAGCGAAATCACAAACCAATTATCAAGTTTAAGTCATTGTGTTTTTAAATTATTGCGTTTGCATGCGTGAAACATTATAGACCAACAGATGATGCGGGGTGATCGTCTGTATACAAGAACAAGAAGACCAACAGATGATCACTTATTGACGCGATTAATTTGAAATTCGAAAAGTTATCTTTCAGATGCTAAATTTGCATGCCAATTTTAATTCATATAGCTATTTACGCTTTCTAATCACAGTGTTCACTTATACTCGAGCAGCCAGATAGATAGAATTTGAATGAATAAAATGGATTTTCTTCAAAATTTGATAGAAACCTTCAAAATACGGTTTAAAAATCATACAGAATTTCATCTGTCTAGCTCAATGTGTTTTTGAGATATCGAGTCCATAGACATATAAACAGACATAATCCTCAAAACTGTGGTTTACAGGACTCAAGAAAGTCTGAAATGTTGTGATCTGTCAAAATTTCGAGTTAGAATTTCTTTTTGCTATTAGAATGTGTATATAATTAAATATAAATTGTTTATATATAATAATTATATAGATATGTACATAAATACATATACAATATGTATATATTTATAATTGCTCTTTGTATATTTCGTAATCCGAGAAGGTAAATTGGATTTACGTTCAAAGTCACTAATTTTTTTAATGAATTGTAATAAATTTGATTATCAAAGTTGGATTATTAACAATTGATATTATTAAATTTTATATTCTTTCCGAACTTCGAGTTGAAGCATACTTTGTCAAATTTCTACAATCTAAATGGCATGTTCTATATTCTAAAATATTTCCTGATAAAGAAAGTAAAGCTAAATTAACATTTTTGAAAGAAAATACCAAATAATTCGCCTTAAGTGACAATATTTATTTTGAAAAAATAAATAAATAAATTCTCCTCAATACTGGCAACTCTGATTCTAACAGAAAAGAACATTTGCTCTGCAGCACCAAAACGCAAATATTTATGTAAATAATTACTACTGAAAATCAATCCTTCTCATTGGATAAATAAAAGACAGATAGATGTTCTCTTTAGACCTTTAACTTAAAAGATATTAACAGTCTTTGGCGACCAGCTGTTCGCTCACCACATTAAAACTAATAGTTTTCCATGTTAACCAACCTTGATCAACTGCGTTTTACCATAACAAATGAAAATAATATTTTGAAGCATGCTTGCACAATAAACATAGTGCATACTGACTTTAGCTATGCATACAAAGTAGCGAAATTAATTTTCGAATAAAACTGATATAATCGGTCCGATTGCTACGGGTTTTAATTTGTTCTCGAAATGAAGTAGTAAGAGGGACAATTGTGACTTGTGTGACTATCTTTCGTCACATGATCAACATTTAAGTGGGAGTCCATTTTATATCAGACATAATCAAATCAAATACCAGTACATTTATCTCAATATGTCTTCGTTTCGTTTCGTTTCGTTTAGTTATATTAACGTCTCGTTTTAAATCCATGCTATGGCTATTTTGGGACGGACTTCGTAAATTTGAGCCTTGATCAGATTATGAGGACGACACTTTATCTGGTACCCATTGTCCGAATTTCCACACCACATCAGTGGGAGTATTTTAGTATCTCCTTTAATCATTACTGGACTGAGGGATGTACATGATCAAGCTAGAATCTGTTGAATAATCAACTTAACAATGCAAATAGTGGCCACTGAATTTTCTTACGTCCTCTTCGGATCCTCATTTCATGTAGAAATGTCAAAGGCTCTATTTTAACGTCTACTTTGCCTACAACACAGAAACGAATAGACCAATTACATAGGATATAAAGAGAATGCTTCATCTGATAGTGAAATGGACTATTACTTAAATATTGTTCTTAAGATCAAATAGACTCACATAAAACAGCAATTTTTAAGGCAAAAAAATGGAAATTTTTAAGGCAAATAAAATTTTTCTTCTGTCACATCGTTGTTTAAAATGAAGCTATGATAATATGTAATCAGTGTCATTTATTTTGAAATACATTCTATTCAGCGACATTTAAAATTTTATTATGTAGTGCTTTCTCCGTAAAGGTCAATGATCCGAATATTAGCGACTATTTTCTATTTCGTTTTTGAAACTTCGATGTGCATTTAAATCCTGGCCAAATGAACCATGCATTTAAAGTTTTTTCTCAAGTACCGCTTTTCTTCCTTTTCTATACTTGTAATGCTAAAAACCTCTAGATTCAACGTTATCACTTTGAAATATTAACCGCATTAAACGTGTTTTCAGGGAAGGCCAATTAACTGATCTCCAACTCGCCCTAAAGCACGCGGATAAAACCTCGCAAGACTGAGTGACCGGACCGCCGCAACAACAACTCTGGCTGGAACTGTGATTGAGTCCTAATGGCCGGCCATGCATCACCGGCCATGGTACAACCCTCCCCGAAATGAATAATTCTCGTCATCAATGGAAGGGTCAGTGCCGCCACCTCTTATTGTACCAACCGGGTTGGCGAGATTCAACCACCATACCTGAAGTATCTCATCATCATTTCGAGGTGCCCCCAGGGGGTGGGGTGTTTTTAGGGAAAGGAACTCAATGCTGTTATCCTAAAATCATCATTAATTGTGACTAAAAAATCTTTCTTGACGAAAGGTGCAATCTCTTTGTTTTAAATATGGAAATACCAATCATTTTCTACACTTAGTCATATCAAGACAAAAGGAAAAATCGTGAAAGCTGACATTCTTTCGCGCTCTCGATATTGAAATGATGTAATAAAAAAGTCGAAGCATACATTGGCGGTAGAACTAAATTTGCTAAATTGATTGGAATTCTATTTCCAACTTTTCAAACAATTTTAAATTGTTTTGTTGTGCACCAATTCAAAAGGGGGTAAAAAGTTAACACCATTAGTTGTTAGAAAAGTTTTTTTTAAAGGTGTTTTATGAATTTTTGAAAACTAGTTTCTGAAGTTGGGCAGACACTGAGATTGCCAGATTCTTTTGTTTATTGATCAATGCACAAGACGCATTGTAGATTTAAAGTTACAAAATATATGAGTGGAATTTGTCCTTGGGATTTGGGGATTATATTATTAGTTGATCCTCTATCGAAACCAACATCTGAAACATACTCTTCTAAGTGCAAAATTTGGAGGTACGAAAAAGTCGATAAACATACGCAAGTAAGGGAGAAAGTCAGGAATCAATGCATTTCCAGCTCTGTTGTGAAGGGTGGTTTCCAAGAGGCATTGAATTTGAGAAGGAAAATTCGAATGAAACGAAAATGTTCTTTCCCAATTCAGGTGATTGATGATTATGTAGCCTGCCATAGAAACGTCTTTTTATCAGATTAAGTGATCTGACAAACAGAGAATCGTATAGTTTGCCGATAATCAAGATGATAATGAAGGTCATAGAATTCTTTTCGTGACAGAAACTGCTCAATCTTTGAAAATAGTGATGGTTAAGATAAAAGTTTGCAAAATCTCATATGTATTGAGAATGTGATTTGCAAAGTAGCTGATGTAAACAAGACGTAAATTAAAATAAATCGATTTCTTCAAAAATTAATTTCAAATTTTTTTGTTTGAACCGTAATAAAGGAAGAAATAAAAAATATGTAACCTAAATTAGTTTCCATTCCGTGGTCAGTGTTTTGTTTGCATGGACCCTGAAATAAAAGCTAATGCGACCTATTTAGCATTTTTCTGCGTATAGAGATCCTCTGAATGACATTAAGTCGAGGTTATGCTGCATAATTTTAACAGCTTATGAAAGAATGAGAATATACTTTCAGAAGCATGTTTATTTGCGTATAAAATAATTCATAGGGATGGAAATGACTTTGAAGCGTAGCAAATACGAATTAGGCAGTTTTGAATCAGCTTATAGGTACTGAATTTAAATGTTCAATTAAGGCCTAATGAAGTATATAAACTAATTTTTTTAATATGGTATAGGTAAAAAATTACTTACTGGTTTAATATCCCGATGCAGATATCCCGCCTTATGAATTGAGTGAATGCATTTCAACATCATGTGGCCAAGTCTCAAAGTAGTGCTCAGAGAAAACTTCCGATCTGGTTGATGTTTTTTTAATTCGCTCAAACTAGGTCCAAGTAATTCCATAACCAAATAGTCGAATCTTTCAGTTTTTCCAAAGCCAACGAACTTCGGGAAATAATGTTTTCCTAAAAAACATTCATTTTTACTGTATAAGTATAATAAATTTTTTTAGTGTTTCTCTAAAAATTCCTGTTAAACTCTTTTTCCAATATGGACTAGTAAAAATGAACACAATATAATTTAATATTTTCATGCTTCAGACTGTCTTGAATACTAATGGAACTCATAAACTTACTTCTGTTGAAAATTCAAGTATGATATATAGTCCAAAAATATTTACAGCTCAGTGGCATGTACAATTTGCAGGAAATTACATGTTCATTTAAAGACGATTAAGCTGCAAAAAGACCTTCTGAAATAAGCATTAAACACATCATCTAAAAGCATCATAGTCTTTCAGTTTAATCAATTTAACTGCAGGCATGCGCATGCAAGATATAAGTTACTGAATACTCATAATACTTTTTAATTTATCATTCTTAGTAAATATTTCCTTATACAATTCTAATAAAACTTTTAAGTTCAGTAAATTAAAAAAAAATTAACGAAATAGATACATGCAATCACTCTTCAATAAATTTCAAAATTTAGCGCAGAAAATTTATTTGTTCGAAAGAAGCCCATGCAAGAGTTTGTCAGATAAACAAAACGATATGAGAGACTGTTTTCATAGAAGACGATGCACTGTACTAAGATAAAGTACAAAAGGGTTATACATCTTCTATGGCTCACATTCTGAACCTCTACAAATTCTTTCTACGCTGGTATTGCTAATTAAATAACTCATTTTATCTGCTAAGAATAAAACATGCTTGGAAATGATCTATCGTTTTGCTAATAAAAAAAAGAATAAATTGGCGAAATGTATTTTATGAAATAGAAAATAAAATTGAGTAAAACAACTACACATGTCCATAAATTGATGAATGAACATAGAATGCTTTCGTGCCCACAATTGTGAATGACCAAAGGAAGTCGGAGTAGTTATTAACTGCAATTACATGTTTCAATGATTGATGAATATGGAAATCGACTGAATCTCTTGAGGAAAGCAAGTCGTACAAGAAAATATTAGTTTAAGCAGGGTAATGTGTTAAAAGAAATTGTTGATATATTATGCACTTGATTTGTGTTTTTTGTTGACATATGGTAAAGGATATGAAACAAAGAACACATGTAGATTATTTTACTGTAGAAATATTTTGTTTAAATTAGGGGGAAAAAGCTAGGCAACATTTCACTGATTCAGTTTGAATGATGGGAATTTCCCAAAGTGACAGTGTACGGTTGGGGAAAGTGATTTATGAAGTTTGAAACAATTGCAAAATATTATAGTTGGAACTGATCTATTAAAATTTCTGCAAATAAGAATTGTAATGTTGCGATTCAATCCAACAGAAATGAGCGGTTAACTGTAGTCAAATTGATACAAGAAATGCAGATAAATACGGGCACATCTATTGCTGACTAAGAGATTGAGTCGTGTTGATGTATTTATCTGTAAACGAGTCCGATTTGATCTGATGAATATTTTCAGGAAAAAAGAAGACATATGAATGGCATCATGGATATGTATATGGGATTGACCAATTAAAGGAAATATGTAGTTATTGATGAAAGCAGATTTTGTTTATCGTCCAATTTATGGTCCATTTGGCATTCAATCGAAAACCATATTTTTCCTACAGCACCTTCGAAGGTGACCTTTACTGAGGTGCTGGTATTGTGATCTAGGCAAATATACTATTTACTTGGCATACGCAGTTTTACGTCTTAAAAAGGGTGCACAAACTAATTTTCAGGATACTATAGAGCATCCTGCATGAATTTTCATTCGTTGTGCTCTATTGTCAAGCACGCTGTCATCGTGTAAGGCGTGGTGATTAATTTATTGAAAGGGAAGGGTGGTTGAATTAAGTGGTTTACATGCTCACCCGATTTGAATTCCATACAACATGCATGAAATACTCTTGTAGAATGCTTTCAGAGAGCAATCTACCGCTGCTAAACATAGAATACCTTCTTGTGACACTTCAACAGGAATGGACGAATTTACTTAATTTTTTATAAGACAACGAGGCAGTAACTACGCACAGCGTTTTCTAAATAGACATTACAATAAGACGGTTTATATATTCCTTATTTATATTTTGTAAAAGAAGCCAATTTTTAAGATTAATGGAACTTCTAAAACCATGGGTTTTTTTCATATCTTATATACACAATTATACATTCCTTTTTTGCAGTACATTTTTTACTTTAAGTTCTCTGCATTTTACGTTTATGTATTCATTATCCCTTTTGAATTTATAGATACCAGTGAGTATTTGTTCGTCTTTTTTAGATTTAACATCAGATTAGCATATATTATTTGTTCTTTTAAATTAAGCTCAAAAATAGTTCTGAAAATTTTATTTTCAAATGATATTTTAATGTTCTACCAACGCTGTCGTGAGTATTCTCGTCTTTAAAGTAAAATATTTAATTTAATGTTCGTATTTTTACGAAACCGTTTTACAAACGTGATCTAAACTGTAGAGAATTTATTAGAAACAGATTTATGGCTGCCAAAAAGAGACCAATTACTTTTTCGCTGAAATTCTATCTATAATTCTAAATTCTCCTCTAAGAACGAAACTTTAGTTTCGAGTTGAAACTAAGAAAATGAAAGGAATAGTAGACGAGAGCTGTCAAATTCGAACAGAAAGAAGATTTTATCATAGCCTCAACTATATTAAATATTTGGACATTTCATTTACATTACAATACAATAATGTCATTTCATTTCATCATAACTTTTACGCTTTAATAAAAATAGAATTTCGTAAAAAAAAAGTCTTGACCTTAAAAATCAAATACAGCATTTTCAGATTTTTTGTAGCTTTCATTTAAAGACACCACTCTTCACACATTGACAAAGTAGCTTTTTGACATAAAATGGATTTTAGTTTAGATTTTGTTTAGTTTTCCCTTCATCATTTCAAAGAGAATTTATTACTTCCTTCGAAAAATTATTTTAACATATCTAATGTAAAACAGAACAATCTTAATAAGTTTGAAAATCTCGGAACTGTTCCCCCAGAAACTCATAAGCCTAAAACATTCTATAATTTCTATTATGTTGAAGGAAATTAAACAGAACATCTGATTGCTTTTCTTGATCATGATTTAATCAAGGGCAGTTCCAGACTTCTTGAGGTACATGAAACAGCTCATGGTATCCCAAAATTCAACTCGGTTTCCGAAATGATTTTTAAAGAATGTTATGGTCTATAATATATATAAAATACCTAAAAATCAACTGAAAATTTTATATTTTAGTTTATAAAGTTTAAAAAAACACAAAATCATCATAGTAATGATACTTTATTTAAAATACTACTTATTTTACAAATCTTGGGGAAAAAAGGATTTCCTTATATACAAAAAGTCTCTTTGCCAAGTAATAATTAATTTATTAAAAAGCAGTTAAAAAAATTTTTTTCCAATAATTTTGTGAATTTGCAGATACTAAGCGATAATAATTTAAGTGTTATAAATCAATTCACTCGCTGAATACTAATTGAGAATTTGGATAATTCAGCCAATTGGACAAAGATTTTTCCATGATAAAATTAAAGAAAAAAAATAGAGTTTTCCAATGAGAAAGCTTATGACTTTGATCTAAAATATTCTTACAAATTCACAGCAAATATACAACAAAAACTTTAAAGCTGTAATCTGTCGAGATGTAATTAAATTTTTTACTTAAGGGGAAGCCCTGGGGAAAATTTATATCCACAGTGCATTTTGAATAATATGGCCGTATTAAAATTTTGGATTAATTTGTTTAAACTTCTAACTCCTGATACAAAAAATTTGCTCTTTTCATAACGTTCAGTATCAGAAATATACAATTTCAAAAAGGTGAAAAATTTTGCCTAAATTGTAATGAAAATTTGTTTAAGAATTAATTTGAATCCAAATGCTTATATTCACCTTGTAATTCCTTAAGAACTGTTACTTCTAATTTCAACAGGTGGCTTGCCGAAGTGACTCGTTCTTTCGACACCAGTTTAAGCGCCACCAGTCTATTACTTGTGAAATCTTTGCACTTATAAACTTCTCCAAAAGCTCCTTGCCCAATTTTGGAGACCTGAAAGACAGAGAGCGAAATCATTGAAATGAGATGGCGCAATTTTCATACGTTCTGACCTGAAAGGAAGCCGCTGCTTTGGTTCAATTCTGCTGTTGTTGGGAATGAAAATTCCTTTAAAGACACTGAATTTCATCAGTAATTGATTTTTTTTTCTCAAATTTAAAAGAAAAGAGTACAACTGGGTATTTGTTCATATATGGAGCATCCACATTTCCAAATTTTTGTAATTATGTCCGTGAACAAAATATTCAATGAGGTAGACAAATTTGGTTTTACATGAAATTGCAGATTTCTCTCAAAGTTTGAATCAATGGGAAATTTGACAGTCTTTCTTTTCCTGCACAAATGGAAGTGATAATTCAAAAATTCCTCATGCTAGATGGATAAAAAGTGGCATATCTTTTGATCATTAGAATTAAAAATGTGAATTAAATTTAGGACTAAATTCAACAACAATTAATTTTTTTGTTTATTTTAGCATTTAATTCGAATATTCAGTTAAGTAGCAGATATCGATCCAATTATGGGTATAAAGTATAAAGTAATAGGTGCGAAGTAATACATTTTGAAGTAATGAAGGATTTCGTTTCGTTGCAGTTTAACTTTCAATTGTAATCAGGGCTTTTGAGCGGATAAGAAAATATTCAATTAAGTAGCCCTTGGATCGATATCTGCTACTTTTAACATCATTTAGTGCTTATAAAATAATGTAACAAAACACTCTGCCGAAACTAACCAGAAATTTCTTAATGTTTTACCGATTATTTATTAAAATAATAGATGGTTTAATATTGCAAAGCGACACGAGGGCATTTAAATATGTGTAAATAAATTGGAGTGCAAAATTCATATCACGACTCTTTTTTTTTTCAATAATTCCTTGCAAGGCAACAAATCACTTGGGAAACATAAAATTCAGATTAAATTATTTTGTACTCTAAGGATGAAGGGGGAAAATGTAGTGCGAAAATGAATACAGCATGGAATCAACAACAACAAAAAAATAGATGCCCTTTTGTAAAAGGAATTGCCTGTTTTAATTGAAATGAATGCTTAGTTTTGTTTCTCTATAAGTAGTCGTATATTATTCAACAGATGTTGTGGAAAAAATGACTTTAATCAACATCTGTTTCAGTTGTTGGGTGTTCTTCGATGGATTCAAAAGACGTCTCATAAAAGTACTTTACAGACATTCCCTGAGATTTAAATCAGAGAAATACGTTGACCAATCAATTCTAATGATATTTTCATTTCCCTAAAAGTCTTTAGCAGTGCATGAAATGGATCTACCATAAAAATCCCAGAAAAGATACACATGCAGATGGGCCAATAGCGATCTATGTAACAGAAAGAGAAATTCCATAGTGTTTTCACCCAAACATGACAGTCTCTCTCAACTAGCTCTCAAAACTAAAACTCGCAGTAGTTAACTATACTTACCTATTTATATATCACCAGCAGTTGGGAATCGTGAAACTGAAATGGTCATATGTAAGGAGGGTGAATGCGCATGTTTTTTGTATATCCTATTGAAATCCTACTCTACTGAATTAGACCATGTTTACGTTGATTACAAGCCCTTTTCTCCAGTTTTAAGACTCTTCTTAAAATTTAATTGGTATTTAAGTTACAGACGCTACAGTGCATGTCAAAATGGGAGAGGAGATAAATGCAGATCTTAAGAAGGTTTTCAAATTTTAAAACTTTGTTTTTCTGAAATTATTTTGATTTGGAATATTCCACTGATTTGGACTCTGTCATGATCCATAAAAAAATGCTGAATCAGAAAATAATACACACGCGCGCACGCATATATATAGTAGTTTTAACTTCTGAGTTGCTCAGGTTTTAGTTTTTCCTACGCCAATCAGAATCACCTCTTTCAACAACTTTCGAAAATTAAGCTGCCATATTAAGTAAAAATCACGTTTAAAAGTCGCTGACTTAGGTATATCTCAGTAAAATTCTCTTTTGGAACACTTCAAAAGGTAGAACGCATTCCCAAGCTCCCCTTTTCTGTCTTTCGATTTTGCTTACAACGCGCTACGTGAATTCTTGATCATATTTGTCTATAGATAATTTTACAATCAGAAAAGAAGAAATGTTACTCCACGATGAGGAAAAAGAAGTGTTTCAGCAATAAATTCTCTCTAATTTGTTTTCATAAAATATGCAGAATTCGACAGACAGGTGATAGTAGGATAATATCAAGAGGATAGAGAATCACCATACAACATGAATTGGTGGAAATCGCAAAAATATAGAGAGTCAGAGAGCTGTTGGAAACTTTAGCAAATTGATTAAAAAATAACAAATGGTGTTCAAACTATGATTTTTTAAAGTGAAAGCACATTCTATAAAGTTTATTTCATGCGAGTAACATGCAGATTTGATGATTTAAGGCATCGTAAATTATTGAAACGAAAAAAGGGTTTAGAACCCATATTTGCAATAAATAAATAAATAAAAAAACCTTGAATAAAAAAATAAATAAAAACTTGAAAATGTAAGAAATTTTATAGTCTATAATTTGATATGAGCATGTAGTATGAGAACCGAGGAGTTTTAAAGATATTCAAGAGAAACTAAAATGGGAATTAGAATACATCGCTGCAACTTCAGTACCGATTTTCGTTGAGAGCGCTATCAAATTTGAAAGGCAAATTCAGAGCAAGGATAATATGCATTAAGTAGATAAAAATTACCAGCAATCATAGGGTCGCAGGTAAAGTTTCTCAATGAAAATCACAAGTCGGGTGGAGTTCGCACGTTGGATGCTTGATGCCATGCAGGAAAATGCACACTTTTCTGCTAGTTTTATTCTGAGATGAAGCCTGCTTTACGAGATAAGATGCCTTTAACATGCATAATGCGAATTTTTGGTTATTCGAAAATCCCCACATCACAATCTTGTCGAACGTATAACACAAGTTTGATATTAACATCTGGGCAGAGTCATCTATTTCAATCGTATCTTCTGCCAGAATGCCTCCTCCGTGGCCTAAAGTACCTTTTTTTTCCAGCACTTTCCTCCGGATTTAGTACAGGAAACACCGAGAATTCGGTTTGTGCGTGATGCAGCACCAGCAAATTTTAGTTACATTCACGAAATCGAACTTGTTGTTTGCGAATGAAGTATAACGACCATCAATTCTATAATGCTTATTAATGAATACTTGCTAGAATGTTTTAAAGTTTCCAACAATTTTCCATCTATTTACATTTTTGCAATTTTCACCAATTAAATGTCGTTTGGAGCCCCATGTTCTATGGTGATTCTTTATGTTCCTGATGCCTACTATCAACTCTCTGAATTTGTCGGTCGCATTCGGCAACAGCTCGTATATGTGTGTGTTTGAGCGATATTAAACGTACTGAGGAAATATAATTTTCCATTGAATCTCATCTTATAGAACTCTTCTTAGGACCTTATTAACTAAAGGTTTTGAATACAATGAATGTTTGGGAGCAACCATAAGCAGTGTCGAGCAGTGAGAAGGCCAAAGACAAAAACAGAGGGTTGTTAGAGCTGCCTAAATTTTTATGCATCTGAGACGGAAATTATTCCTCATTTGGGAAATAAAATCACAATAAAAAATGCAGAATTTGCAATTTTTAGGATTTATGGTGTTTTTAGACAACCAGATCGATGCTAGCCAGTTAAGGCTAAAGTAATTAGATTTTGAGAGATGTGGTGTGAACCAAACCCCCGCATTTCAGAAGTTAAAGTAAAAGTGTTTTTATAATTGAATATAAGTTAGAATAAAAAGAATTTATTTTAATAACAAAGAGAAATATAATTTATCTCATATGTTCACCCATGTACATGTATATGAGAGAAGTTTTTTTTCGTATGAAAAAAATATTTTCAGAAGAAACGGTATATCATAAAAAGATATTTTCTGATATTAAAATCATAAAGCTGTGATAATTTGACTAAATACAGTTATTTCTGTCATTTTTTCCACTATCATCAGGAAATTTTAATGTTGTATGAGTAATATTATTATCTCAATTTCAACCCATATTCTATTTTACGTTTTCAGAAACTAAACTTAGCAGAATTGTGAAAAATAAAGCAGTCTATAGAATTCGAGTTTAAGACTTGAATATTTTTCCCTCTGATACACTGAAATTTCATTAGCAGTGTCAATATAGCATTCTTTTTAAACTCCTTCAAAACAATAATAATATAAAATAATTCACTGAAGAATAAAACATAGCATAATCTTAAAAATTAACTGTTACATTTATCAATTATTAACCTTTATTTCTTTTATTCGTTAATTAATATTTTATTTGAGTGTTGTCCTTCAGCAATTTAGTCAATCCAAAAATCCTAAAATTTTCAATATGCAAAAATGACATTATATTTCATAGGATAATGACACATATAAGTGAAAACGATTTTATTTCATTTTAATGTAATCAGAAAAATCTCTGATTCAACTTTTTAATTGTTAATTAAATCTCAATTAAACTCTAGTTTAGGTTTTATGGAAAAATTATAATTTATGTAAATTAAGACATTAAGAAAGATACATTAATAAGAACGAAAATATTTATTATAAGTTTCAAGATCCCGAGATTAGACTTATATAATTATGATTACTGTAATTCGATAAGAGATGGTAAACAGAAAAAGGAATCTCCTATTCGCTCTAAGAGTTTCAGTCCCTCCCCCGTTACTAAAAATTAACATATTTTCCTTTCACTCCTTTTTTGCTAAAATAAACACCTCCTGACGCATGCATTAAAGCGCAAGGGTTTTCTGAATCCGAGAATGAAATATATTTGGCCGAACGAACTCAGCACCGACATAAAATAAATATAAAAAGAAAAACAGGATTCAGCAGAAAGTTTATAACATCAGTGTAAGACAAAGAGAAATTTCAAATACTCAACAATAATGGTGTATTGGTGATGTTCCATCTGTGCATTCTCCATCACTTCTACAGATGTCTCATGTGAGATCCGGAGGGAACGACCGTGTTCAATCCATGGAGGTGCGGAACGGGAAAAGGCGCATTTGTAGAAAAGCTTTTACAAATTAGATGTGGTTTGAAATATCAATAAAAAAAGTTGTTTATGATTATTCTATCATCCCCCTGAGTTTGTCGTTACTTCGAAATAAGACTGTATAACTCTAAAATCGCTCTTGTATGTAAAAAACTATAAAAATACTTTTTAGTTTCAAACAGACGCTAAAATAAATTATCAGAAACCTTTTTTCCCTCGAACTAATTTCTCTTTGGGCTGACCAAAATTCACATCACTTCCAAATAGCTTAAATCAATCTAATCGTTGAATAATTTGAACTTGCACAAATTTATCAGGAAATCTTTTCTAAAAGTGACGGGCTGTGTAAATTCCGTTAGCAATTATTTCTCTAATTTTGTAAGTGGCGACTGAAATAATTTTTCTCTATTAAATGAACCTTCTGTATACTCACCACTTGCCATTTGTCCTTGACAACATGTCCTGTTTGCAACATTGATTCACCCATTGTCAGATTGGTTGTGGAATTCATTCTGCAAAAGAAATAATAAAAGAGTTATTAAGTTTTAATTAGCTCATGAAAAGATCTTTATCAATGAAACCAGAGGATTCAATGAGGCTCTTTCACTTTTCCTCCTGAGCTCTTTTGCAAAATTTGTCAAAAAATAAAGCACTCAATTTTGTGAAACATTATTCATCAAGAAAGCCTTTTGAGGCTAGTGGCATTAATATTATATGTAGTTATATTTCATTTTTATCTTATTTAATTATGAATCATGGTATCAAAAAATAATGTCAGATGGTGAGAGAAAAATAAATATGATCCCAACCCGTGTTACACAATAACACAATCTAAATTCGCTCTCATTTTACATAAACAATATTTAAATGACTATTTCTATGCTACATATAAAAAGTTTAAAATCAAGAATGCCAAGGTATAAAAAGGATGAAATTTAAGGTAGAGTTTTTATGAATGCAAGTTTCGAAATAAGAAAATTTTCACTGATTACAAACAATGGAAAAAAAGTAGTATTTTTAAGTGTACGAAAAATATTCTGTATTTCATCACTCCGCCATTTGAATGTACTCATTTCAGTAATACAGCAGGAATACGGCTGCTTATTAAAAAGCTTCTAAAAGAGCTTTGTTGATAAAGATGCAATAATGATGTGGTGAAGGCATACATAGGTACTAGAGTTCCTACTACAAACGGGTTTGCGATTTCTGCTCAAAATCTGCATGAAATTTGAACATCTTTTAAAAATTCATCTCAAGGTGTGGACATAAGGGTAAATTATAGTTGGCGATTGTTCGGAGAGAGAATCGAAAAGACAGTATGCTCCTTTTCCAACTCAGAAAGAAAGGTTTATAAGGATGAAAAATAATACTCCTAATAAAATAATACTAACGTATTGAGCAATGGTAAAAAATTGGTATAATAACTCTGTAAGGAGGATGGAATTGAATTCAGCGTTTCTCTTTATCAGCATTTGCCACAATTATTTTAGAAAAAAATGGCTCTTTCTTTGGAAGTGAACAAGAAATATATGAAAAAAACATCTGTTTTGAAAACAAAAGGCTTGCTTTGAATCTGGATTATTTGAAGGGAAATGTTGATGTAATTTTGCATCTGGTATACAGAAACTGCATGTCTAATTACACAGGATAAGAAAAGATTATTTTAAAAAATTTAATTTTCCTACTTCAGAGAACATAAAAAAATGCATTCTTCGTTGAAGATACAACGAAAAATGATATCAATGTGTAATTTTATTTACATTCTTAGAATTCTTTTAATTCACAATATTCATAAAAAATAAACTTTGAATAGCATTCATTGAAAAATATGATACGTTACTTTTGACGAATATGAACTAATGAACTATGGTTGCCGCGAATTCAATTCATATAGTTTTGAAATTTTGTGCGGAAAATTGATTGAATCATTGGAAATTTTGAATTTCGCTGTTATTTCAATAAATAAGAAGCCCATATAAAAAATTTTATACAAAAAAAACTTTAAGTGTACATTTCTTTCTAATGAAACTTTCTGTAAAGATTTTATCAGGAACTATACCAGAATATGAGTGGGTGGCTCTCCACCACCATTTCTTATTATTGATCTATATAAATAAAAATAAATATTTGTCTGTATGTCGCTTATGCGCTGTCGTACCGTTCATCGATTGCGATGAAACTTAGAATGCTTATTACTTGCCTTTACGGGGTGGTTATAGGCAGAATACAATCATCTAAAATATATTTTCAGATCTTTTTACCGCATCTATTAGCCATAGATTAACCACCAAATAACTCACCGAGGTGACTCAACAGATGCAGTAAAGATGCTAAATTCAAGTTAGACGTTAATATTTCTTAACCATTGTACGTAAATGCAATGTAAGTCTTTCTCTGAGGTAATAGCTTTATTAGAGAGTGCGAGAGAAAGTTTAGGGGAACCAGTCCTATAAGTTTGAAATTTTAACTAAACATTTAATAAAATTTTAGCGTTTTTTGAAGTATTTTCCGAAAATATTATAGTACAAATAATTTTGCACCATCTTAGTTTCCAAAAAATTATCTTTTCAAATATATTGAAGATCTTATGATATAAATATGTTTTCTTCGTTTTATCAATTTTAAAAGAAAATATTTTAGTCACATTTTTAACATTAAACTTGAGAATTCGAAACGAGTATTAAACGAATCACTAGATATAATAAATAATTTCTTTCATTACCATTCTGAAAGAACACAAAGCATTGCAATTCTAAAAGAATATACAAATCTAATATTTTTAAAAAATGAATATTTGTTTGTAGAATTAAATAATAAAAATAGAATAAATAGTATTTAGGCTTCTCCTTTATATATCCTTCAATTTCTGTGAATGTATTTATTGCCGACAAGAAAATAAATATCATTCTTCCTATCATTATTACTGAAACAAGATAACTATTTCAAATTTCAAACGATACTTCCAAGATTATTTCTTCTGCGGCAGCAACGCGCCGGGTACCAGCTAGTACAATTATAATTGAATTATTGTATGTCCAATTGTAAAATGGTTGTACAGTTCTTAACCTTTATAAACATTCCTCAAACGCAACAATTATTCAGTAAGAATTCTGAAGTTATTCATTGTACAGTCAACAGGATTTAAAGTCTGAAGAAAAAATTTTAACAGACTAACTTTGAGTTTATTACAAAATATATTATTTAAATCAAAGTATATGTAAATGCTCTGCATTAAAAAGTATTCGTGAAAATCCAGTTACAATTAAATATGATAAAAATGATATAAGGATGGTTTATGTGTAGCTATCCCAAAATTCAAGTAAGATTTGAATTTTGCTCCTTTGTGATATAAAGAGATGTCGACGGAACTAAAAATGCAGTGTAACTGACATCTCAAGGTTATTTGAAATGGAGCGCTACACGAAGGAACAATGCGATTTCATTGTTGAATAATATTTTTAAAATAATCACCGTTCGGCTAGTACAGTTCGCAATTGTCTTTCAAAATAGTGTCTGTATTATATATCATGCAGCTTGGAAAGCAATTCAATCACAGCATAGGTTATTTCTTGGAAGTGTATTTTTCTGCTTAGATAGTTATAATTATCCCCCCAGATCACGCGATTTAATGCTATTCAACGTTTATTCCCTTTCCCAATTGACCATTTTGCATAAATGTGGTTGATTTCTCGAATTCTTCTTTCAAAGTGTGGTTTTCCGTGGGCTTGATGCATAACCCTTACACTTCAAAACACTATAAACGAAAATTAATTAATTAATTCTACATCGTCTAGTGGCATGGTCTAGATGTAAAGTTGATGTAAAGTTCTTTTGATGTAAAGTTGTGGCTCTCCAGCTGCATACGAAAAATCAATAATTTATCATAAAACCTTTAAAAAATAAGAACAAATATTTTCATGCACCTAACCACTCTACATCTTCTATTAACATTCTTTATTAGCATAACTGTAAAAAAAACAGGAAGGATCGATTTGTTTAGAGATTCGAGCAATTCAAAACAGAAAAAAAGTATTACCGCGTTTATAGTAAATCCTCTTAACACAAATACAAATGAGATTAACATTGAGCCATTTGGAGTTGATGCTGGATCGCTTCAAATGCAATCGTTAGATTTGAAAATAAAATACTTATGGAGTAGCAAGTTCACAGAACTCAAGCGCAAGTTGGAAGAGTTTGAGGTCGAGAAATGCACTCAAGTGCGTGCATCACAAGTGGACAGCTCTAAAAGAAATCCCACGAATCGAAGCCCTCATATTCGACGCAAGGAATACTCTTCCAGAATGCTACATATGGAGTGCTGATGATCTTTGGGTCGACATATTGGAGTGAGCAAGCGTTCTATTGCGTGAATATAATAAAAGTAAATTTAAAACAACAGACTATAAACCAGATTTAATCAAACTTTCAAAAGACATGCAAAGCCAATGCTTCCATTGATGCCACTATCTATATTTGTGTTTTTATATGAATAAAGATTATTCTGTAATTAAAGCCGTTTAAAAAAATCAAATTTAATATATCTAAGTCAAAATCAAATATACATAAGCAAATACTGCAGTGCGTGACAATTGTTAAGGAACAGTTACGTTTTCCTGATTGGTTGGTTAAGTTTTTGGCAAAAAAGCCAAATCTTGCCATGCTACGAATACGTTTTCCAGAATAATTAAGTATATACAATGATTGAACAAATGAAACTAAGTACATATTTAATAGGGAGGATGTACATTTACTATAGTGCAAAATGGTACAGACATCGACATATAGAAGAGTTAAAAACTTAAAAGTAATAAAAAATCTCCTTGGATGATTTCCAAACAGCCCCACAAAAATTGATCTTCAGGTCAGATTGATGCAGATATGAGTACCTTAGTAAGATGTGTGATGACCACGGACAACAATGCACATTTTGCATCTGTTCTCCATGATCTCCATGAAACTATCGATGAGTTCTCGGGGGATATTGTCCCACTCCTCTCTCATGGCGATTTTGAGCTCTTGCACTGTTCTGGGAGGGACGGTTCTTTGGGAAGCACGTCTGCCAAGAGCAGCCCAGCCATGTTCAATAGGATTCAGGTCAGGAGAGTAAGCACGCCATTGTATACGGATAATATTTTCACTTTGCAATATGTCCGATACCTCAATGCTTCTGTATGGCCTCGCATTATCATCTATAAATAAAAAGTATGGATTTACATCACCTCTAAAAATACGAACATGATTCAGAATAACCTCTCAGAAATACCGTTGTTATGTAACGCTTCCTCGCTCTAAGATGTGAAGCTGCGTTCTGCCATTGTGCATGATGTCCGCCCACACCATTACGCCAGGGCTGTTCCGGTCACGTTCTCAAACAAACTGTTGTGCATAACGCGTTCCACGTAATTGGCGACACACTGAAACGAGATTCGTCTGAGATCATCACTCTAGACCAATTTTGGATATCCCAACCAACATGTTCCTCTCACCACAATAGTGTAATTGAAGCGAGATGCAACGAATGCATACAAGTAAACTTAGTTTAATCGCCATGTGATGGTTCTTGCAGAAACATGCAGTTGCAAGGTTTGCAGTTATCTGGCCAGGAGTTAAATTTGTGTACCTTTTTGCCACGAGGGCTAAACAGCGATCCTCTTAAGGTGTGGTGTTCCAACCAAGACTCCCGGTATGCTTTTTCAAAGCATTTCCATCTTCAGTGGATTTCTTTAATCACAAGATGATACTCTTTGATACACCCATTGCAGCAACTCAGTGGTGACATTTTGACCTGCTGCCAGTCGTTCAATTGCTCGTCCACGATCGTAGGCATTCAAATGATGTCTTGCTGACACTTTGCTCCTAATTATTGTAAGACTCATACAGAATTTCAGAGAAAAAAACTTTTATAACATCCTGCACTACTTGGGGTCAAACATCAAACAGCATGAATTTTCGTATAAATCATGAGCTTGCATGCAATGTCTTTTATACAGATAATGAATCCTGGTCTATCACGCCCTCTTAACTTGAATTTATTTTTATCGCTCAGCTGTCTGAGACGCAATTTTTCAAAAATCACTTGTTCCTTAGAAATTGTCAAGTAGTGTATAATATAAATCGAAAATTCTTAGTGACTCTTTAAAAACTGGAAAGTTTTGTAAATTGTTGCTTTTGTCTCTTCCGTTACAATAGGTTACCGCCCCCTTGTTTAGATGGTCAAATCTGATCTCCAGAAGGAGAAATTATATGACCAGGAAATGACTAATGCAATAATTGAATTTTTTTTCAGGCTGATATCTCTTGGCACCAACTATATTTCGTTCGAAAATTAAGAACTATAGTTAATAAAAGTTCATTATTTTTAAAACATTTCTCAGCACTGAAAGTCGTTTTTTCGTGAACTGTTCCACTTTTAATAACACTGAGCTTTCAGCTGTTATGCTGTTCTTTTTTCGTTGGCAGTATTTCATCGCACAACCGGCACAAAATTCAAATCTTGCGTGAATTTTGGGACAACCTACACTTTCTATCACATTTTTTTCTACAATCTATGGAAAAAATACGATTCGCATAAAGTATCTATTAACACATAAATACAATTTTCAAATATATAACTAGCCTATTAAGTAAATTCAGTGTTCCATGCATAATTTGCGGTCCAAAATTAGTTTAAATTTTTGTCTTAGTTTTAAGATTAAAGCGTATGAAAAATATTTATAAAAATAATTTTAAATGCATTATGTTTCAAAATAATTCTCAATTTTCTTTGATACAATATTAAATTAAAGGCGAAATTTATTCTATACGTCTCACTAGAAAATTTTAAATGAGTTCAGAATATTATTAGACAGATATGAAACAAATACCAAAATTCACTAATGGCCTCTATAAAAAAATCGAGCCAATGCTAACAATTTAACAAAAAAGCATTATTTATTAATTTAAAAAATAAACATATCATCTTTATGCTTTATTGAACTGAATATATGTAATGCAAAAGAAACATACATTTTCTAATTTCATAGAAAATGTTGTCAAACTGAAATAAAGTAATGAGGGTATTTAATAAAATTAAAATTATAGCTATTATAGTTTCAGACAAATAACATTCTTTAAAACAATAAATTTCAATACCAAACGCAGGTAATTCATCATATTTAGAATGAGTTTATGCTGTGACTTTTGAAAAGTTTCAGTTAAGTTTATGGTTTTTTTAGCGAGCTAAGCGATAAAATGTTTCCCCATTAACAGATTTCATATTTTTCAATAGTTTCAGTTCAGGTTGTTTTTTAAACCAGCTCCACAATTAATGTTAAATGATCCTGTATCAAGTTTTCTATCTTTACTAATTCATCGGAAAATTATCTGCAACATCCTTTAAGGATTTGAAACTAATTTTGTCTTCAAAATCAACCCTACACTTTTTATTTTTCATAGCCAAATCTCAAAACCAATTTAGCAAGCGTGTTTAAGTAAATATAAAGAAAACTGTACGTCACAAGCATCCAGAAATCAGGGCTTAAATCAAATTATTCACTTGCAATAAAAATCCATAGAACACAAATTAATAAAGGTAGAGAATACAGAAAGAATGGAAAGGAAGATTTTTTTGGTTAGGAAACCATAATTCAAAGTTAGTAACGAACATAATCTAAATCACTAAATATTTCAACAGCTACTGAAATATTACGTTAAAATTAAGAGATGGAGCGACTTACATCTATTCATACTCCATTCAGGAACACAGCTGTCAGATGGAGAGCTTTTTCAGCTTTGAGGATTGCCCTTCGACCTCAGACAGAAGAATGCATTTCCCTGAGACGGGAGAGCACAAAAGGAAGAGCGCGTAGAAATAAGGACTGTTATAAATACGACTGTGTTGACCTTCCAACTCGTCTGATACCCCACAGTGCTTAACTTCTCAGCTACTTACTCGTTAAAGCCTCGAAGTACATTGCTCCCAGCGTTAAGCAAGATTTCACAAGTTTAATAATTGATTATTTGATTACCAGTTTTTGGATGGTTGCCACTTGAAAATTTTAACCATTTTATTGCAAGCCTGGAAAATAGTTTGTGGTATTTTTTCCTCATCCAGATGTTTTTATGTCAAACTTTTATGTTATTATGCAGCAATAGTTCCGTTATGTTTCTTTTCTGTGAGAGATTAAGAAACAATGTCATTGAAACGTGTACGTTTACGATTATCCATATTCCAGATAGTCAATGTAACAGACAATCTATTAATATTACAGAGGTTGTTATTCGCCAAGAATCAATGAATGGGTCCAGGGTAAAATTCAAACAAGAAATTAAGAGCTTACGTAATTTGTATCTTAAATTTTTTTATTAGACTGATCAGTTATGTAAGTTAAGATTTTAAGTTAATATAAATTATTTGCTATTCTGCTGTAAACTCTTAATCATTCTTCTGAAGTGCCAGAATTACCCATTATATTTGTATAACAATGATATTTTTTCGAGTGACTCTTTTCTTAACAATATCACGCCGAGTATTTGAAGATTTCCATCCAATTATTTACCTGCATCTGATAACAATGAAATTTCTTTTTAAAAAATTTAAAATCTTAAAGGCATTTTTTTAGGGAATAATATTATTCCAAACTTAGAATTAAAGTATTGTTTCAAATATAATATTTTCACTTCATCTGACCTTTGAAATGTGTTACATTCAATAATTATGAAACAGTAAAATATTTTGTACTTCACAATCCATTCATAAGACAGGATGTAAATAAAAATCGCTTTCACAATTTTTTTCTTTATGAAAATGAATTGTTTCTAAAACGAAGCAATCGCATTTTTTTTAAAAATTGGTTTATCCATCATAAAATGAATTTCATAATTATAAAGCGCACTCATATGAAATAGACATTTTGAATCTATAAACGTTTTTGTTATAAGACCATAAATGCTTTAACAGGCTCTCAGAGCTAAGATATAAAATAAAATAAATAAAAGGATCGCATCATCTAAAGGTCAAACCTATAATTCAGCTGAATTCGTATGTATATCTTCTAAGACAATGGAATAAATACATTTTCCTTTTTTATACGAAACAATAATGAAGTCAAAATATATAATTTTTCGAATTCATGAAAACCCTCAAGATAAAAAAGAATTTTGATTATGCTGTTAGCATTCCATACAAATGTATTTTTTGAATAAATTTTACAGAACTATTTCCAATGTCATGACCTACCTTAGTTAATAATTTGGCCAACTGATAGGACATGCAAAATTTCTGCATTTTAATGGTTTTGAAACCGATTCTGAGCTAACAGAATTTTTCATAGGATTGAATAGTGAAAGTCTTGAGATGAAGTTATCAATCCATAACAATCCATCTAGAGAAAAGTCACAGAAAGACTATATAAAGAGTTGTAAGGAATTTGCATCAAAACGTTTGTATAGCCTTTTTAAGGAAGAATGATTGAATGCAATCATTTTGTTTTAAATCTACTAGGGATTTCATCACAGAAAAACCGATTTTTGTTTCCACGTATAGAAAGTGGAAGTATTGTTTTTGTTAAAATATTCAAAGTATATTTGGTCTTCTAGATAAATGACTATTGAATGATTTTAATGAATCCCAATTTTAAGAACCTAAAAAAGATCATTTGTAAATTTATGTTTATATGTGAGAAAAAATGTGAAGGAGAAACAGGAATCTGAAAATCCTTTTCATTTCCTTAATTTACAAATGAACCCAAGGGTCTGAGTGTAAAAGTCATTTACACTGTTTGCTTTTCTGGTATTATTACATACTGCCAATTTGTCATTCCCAATTATTTATGCTTAAACTAGTACTTTTGACAGTATTTCTGGCACCAAAGGGGAAATGTGGAGAGGGGGGGCATCTCAGGTATCGTCATTGTCATCTGATTGTGGTTCAAAATTACGAGGTTCGTCCCAAAATAGCCCTAGTGTTGCTTTACAACCGGACGTTAAAATAACTAAACTAAACTAAACTAAACTCCAAATGAGAAAATTGATATAAAATTATTTAAAAATTGGCATAATTTTAGAGCAAAGTAATCCTTCCTTTAAAGGAGCTCCAATGTATGGGAGAAGGGGAGATTTAAATAAAATTGAAATTAATATATTACTTTCTATTCAACGAGTTATTTTAACAAATGTTGAAAAATGTTATCGAACTGACCTTCAATTCTCGAACTAATTCTTCTTGGAATACCTTCGCTCCATAAATACGACTAAAAAGTATTTATAAGTTTAAATTTTCGAACAAAAAGGCAATCAATACCAGCTGTTCATTCAGATCAACGTACTTCGAAAAATTCTATTCATTTAAATCATAGAGCAATAAAATTACGCTATATAATTTAAATCCTTGATTTTTTAAGTGAGCATCGATGGAACTGGGATGGTAGACGATGTTGGGGTCACTTCAGATATAATAATTATTTCATTACAATTTAGTTTCTATTTAAAATTTCCCGCAATTAATTTCCAAGTATCTGAAATTTGGAAAATACTATTAAAATAACATATTTATTGATAGCATTCTATAAAAGCTTTGAAAGACAGTAAATATAGATTGAAATTTGATAGTGATAATTATTATATTAAAGGATCGGTTGATTCATCCTGGGTGAAAGCATACGCTGGTAATCCAAGCAATGAGTTCGCCAATCATCATGGTAAACTAGTTACAATTGATGGTAAAAGATATTTTCGTAGCGCTCTAAGAAAGGTGTCAAAGATGGTGCAGGGGTATGTTTAATTTAGTTATATTAACATCCCGTTGTAAAGCAACGCTAGGGCTATTTTGGAAAGGACCTCACCATTTTGAACCACGGTCAGATGATGAGGACGACATCTGAACTGGCACCCCCTCTCCACTCTACACCAGCGGGAGGAAGTTTCACCTGACAGATTTAACAATTTTTGACGGTAGCTCTTTCTTATTTTTGTTGTAACACTGCTCAACATCCATGCCTAACTGTTTGAGTTTTACTGTGTACTGATCTTGTTCATTTACTGTGTACATCATATCCATTGTCATGCTTCATCTATCTGTGTGTGAGCTGGTTGTTGCAATTCATTTTTATGCCAATATGTTGCCTTCTCGAACCAAAATTTTTATATCGATTTCATTTTTGTTATTAGGAATGACAAACCAATTATTTCTGTTCTGAATTTATATCCATCAGTCACCGCTGCATTTTTACTCCATGAATTGATATAGAATCATAATTTGAGAAGTTCTAATTTGATTGATATAAATTGAATAATAATTTTAAAGATAATTTGATACAACGCTGTTTTAATTCATGATATTGAGATTATTGTACTTTTAACCATTAAACTGAATTTTCCATGAGTTCATATAAGGGACAAACTTCTGCACTAGAATTAAAATTAAATCATTCATGATTTTTAAAAATGAGTCTGAGATTAAATGGAATCCATGAATTTTTTAAATGGCGAGTGGGAAAAGAAAATGAAACGAATGCATTTAACATTTTCAATAGTTTGTCCAACTGACTCATTGTCCAACACACATCGAAGTGCATCTTCTTCCCGAGCAGCCTGAATGCAAATGTGGGTTGCTCATTAGTCAAGACCTTTTAAATTTGACTGAATAAATAGGACAAAGTCTGAAGGACTTAAAAAAAAGATTTTGCATAAATTAAGAGTTGGATGTAAACCAGGAAAATTTGACAGGGAAAGAGTTACGCTCTTTTGCGGTACTTCGATTTTAAAGATTACAAAATGCATTGCTGAATGAAAGGCAGGATTTACCAAAAATATTATAGTTTTCTAAACAGCATACAAAATATCTTTCCTTTTCACCTTCATTGACGAATGTTTCCCGTTATTACCTGACAATATATTATGACACATGTAAAGTTGAGTTATTTTTTGTTTTGTCAACGTTGTAAGATTTTTCGCATTCATATTTCCTCCTCCTACAAAATAATAATAATATTGTTTGATTAAACCAGCCAAATCAATCTTGATAGCTTTCTCTGTTCTTACTTAAATACTTTTTATGGAAAATATTTTATTGCTTAGCTTATGATCAAATTAAGAATGCAACGGATTTTTGAAATTTATTCGTCAGATGATTACTACATTTGGTGATGAAAATGCAGGAAATAACGAAACTGTGAATCCTTTTGAGGGAAGTTTAATGCTCACATTTTACCAAATAAGCTACTGCCTGTTGATTTAAATTTTCATTACAAACTTCTAAAACTCTATTTAGAGTGTTAAAAATTAATTTAATTTAATTCATGTATTAATATTTGAAAAAACTGTATTAACATCAAGTTTCATCCTCTAGAAGTTTAAAAAAACGTATTTGGACGTAAGTTGATGAATAAAAAGAACTTTATTAACGATTTCAAATTTGAACAAAATATATAAATATAGGGAGAGTGTGAACTAATAATAGGATTGGAAAATATATGTCGTTGAAGCTTTGCTTTTTACGGTTCTTTGCAGATTTTGGGGACTTTAATCATAATTTTTATATGACATCACGTGAAGAACACCTGTCCCTTAAAAAAATTAGGGAATTTTCCCTATACCCCATTTATTATTATTATTTTGCGAATACGCTAACGTGATTGTCAAGAAATTGCTTTTAAATAGTGATATGAAGGATTTTTCCAAAATCTTTCCTTTTTACTTTTTGAGACTTTTTTCATTTCAGCAATATAAGCAGCATTTTACCGCTCATATTAATCAAACAGTCAGGAAAAACTAAAATAGATTTGAGTACTTTTTGTGTTTTAAAATTTAGTTTTTGTATAACATTTCTTAAAGATATTTCATTGTCTCAAGAGCGAGCCTATTTTATTTATTACTCAACTTTTTATATTTATATATTCTTTCATCTGAATCTCATTTATTTTGTATAAATTAGTACAGAGAAGAATTAATTTATAATTACTATTTCATGGAGAGTAATTTAGAGTAAGTATAATGTAGAGCAATTTTATATGGAATTAAATTTTATATAGAATTAAAATGTATCTGTTAGATGTAGTACAATATTAATAATGTACATAAACTATAAATGCTACTCTACAGCTCACAGAAGAAGCTTTATGAAAATTTGTCCATAAAGCTGCTGGAAATTTATAAAGTCATTTATAAATTGTCAAACATAATTATAAGCAGAGTAGAAAATGCTTTATGTAAACAATCAGTAGAAAAGGTTCCTTATATTCTTTTAAGGGCATGTTCTAAGAAAATGATTTTTAGTACTGCCATGAATGAAGAATAACTGACTCAAAATTAGAGTTTCTAGATTCTTATTCTAGAGTTAATTAAATATGCGATACAGCCATTTAAACAAAGCTGATTAGATGTTCGAAATTAGTAGAGACAGTCCCAATATTCGTTAATTCAAAAATATGTCTCATTTATTTTTACTTTACTCAAATGAATAAAATAAGCTTAACGCAATATTATTAAATAAACTAAAAGAAAATCAGTAAAATTGATATAAAATTTATTATTTATGTTCATTTATATCTTCCTATTTTTGTTTTTTAAATTTCTAATAATTAGTTCTATCGAAGTTGATTTTACCTTCTCTTTTTCAAGACAGCATTATAGAGTGTTCCGGATTGAAAAGTAGAATATCTGATTATATAATTTTAGCTTTCACGAAATATCGTATTTCTTCTATAGTTAAAAGCATTCACAAGGCGATTATATTGTCAATGAAGGGGTCATTGTAAAGTTGCAGTAAGAGTTTCGCTTTCATTGGCAATTTTCGTTTGTCTGTCAGCATTTTTTACATCAAATTCAAAAATATATAAAGAAGTTCAAAACAGATTTTCTTTTTTTTCTAATGAGTAAGAATCACATTGATAAGGTATTTTTATCATTCATAATTCACACCAAATAGTAAAATTAGTGTTAAAAACATATATATATATATGGAATAGAAAAAAAACTCATTACTTCTTAAGAAAAACTTGGTTTTGGACACTGATTATTAAGGTTTTTTTTCTATACTTAAAGGAACTATTCAAAATTTATATTTAAAAGTCTTTTTCTCATTTATCTATGAACCGCGTTCACTTGCAACCTCTATTAAAGTTTCAATAATTAAGCAAAAGTTTTCCAATACTTACAATGTTTCTTTTCTCGTCGTTTCTAAGTATTAATCTCATTAATTCTCTGAATTTCTTTAAAGTTCATATTAAAATGCAATTCATTATATGTTCCCAGCTTTATGCTTGTCAAAAGCATATAGTTGGTCTCCTTATTATCTAAATTGCATTTTCTTATAAAAATTGAACGATATACTTTTATTCATATGAGATTTTTTTTCCCAATTTTTTTTTCTGAACTGAAATAAAGAAAAAAAATGTATACTGAAATGCAAAAAAAAAAAAAAAAAAAAAAAAAAAAAAAAAAAAAAAAAAAAAAAATTTACATTTTTGTTTTCAAGTTTCTAAAATTTAAGCAGGATTCTTAAATTTTTTTAAATAAAGAATAAAATTTAAAGCAAAAGTCAAAAGTTTTTTTTTTAATTCATGCTTTAAATTTCTATTTTTTATTGTTTAGAAAACTGCACTCGATTGAATTTTCACTCATTGAAATTCAGTATTCATTACGATAGAAATAAATTAGAGCTCTTTACATTTTATTCACTCATAACTTCATCATGTTTGTTAAATATTGAATAAACAGCTTCTTTATACATTATAAGTACTGTTGCTTAACAAGCTAGACTAATTTTGCAAATTAAACTATTTCTACCTTACTTAATTGTGAAATGTGTTAGAATTCTCAAAATAGTATGTAAACAAAATGAAAAAAAGCACTAAAAATTTTACTTACTCCTTCATTATCTTCCCTTGATTATTCAGTTGTTTTCTAAGAAATTTAGTCACCTCAGAATTCTTCACAATTGTTCTTATTTTTTTGATAAATTCATGACAGGTTTTTCGAAATCCTCTGCAAGATGTCTTTGGTAAAGTTTTTACACAAGTTCTCAACAACAATCCTTGGAAGAAGAAAAATTTTCAGTTTATTTCAAAATTGGAATTTCTCTTATATTTCACAGCTAACCGATTTTCCCTCAAAATTGTACCGTAATTTTCCGGAAATCAGTCCTTGCAGCAACTTTCAATAAATTTGAACAGTCAAAATCAATCAGATACTTTCTTCTATAACTTGAATTATGAACAGAGTTCATTCGTAAGTTTCCTGAATTATTGAGAAATAAGGAGCAATTAGTTTTTCGAAGATGAGATTAAACCAGTATGTCACTGTTGGCTTGGATTTGTGCTGCCTGTTTTTCAAAAAAAGGAACCATTCTTTGCATCCGACTGATTTTCGGATGCATTTCTTTTCCCCAATACTTCCCCGATGCACGAATTATATATGTATCTTTAAAAAGTCCCGATTGTAGTCAAAAATGTTGCAACAGCGTGGTATCCTTCGTAATCCTGACTTCCCAGTCCACAGCTCTCCAACCGAAGGGATGGGGAAGTAAATAAACAAAAGCTGGGTCGGTGCGATTCTTTCAACTGACAGACCTTCCTGGAGTCTACTGTTTATAGAGATAGTGTGATGGGAGTTCGTGCATTGCGCGGGATGAACTGATCCTGCCACGGGAGGGAGAGGCTATTTTTGTTCGACCGTCACGTGTCACCTTTTTGACAGTAACAAACGTTTTCCCGTACTTTGGAGTGAGGTCTGCTGTGGACAAAGCTTATTTACATGAATGCACGCTTTGATGGAAAAAATTTTACAGACGAAACAGAAAAACACTATTCATCCTTTTGTTACCGCAAAACAGATTCAAGGAAATTCTCAGAAACTTATTACGAAGAAAAGAGAAGATTGAGAAAAACGAATAGAATATAATAAGTTACGTGGAAAAAAGTTACATATTCATAAGAATTAACACTAACTAAGAACTTAAAAATATAGTCTGTGTTATTTATGCATACATTAAACACTTACCAACATCTTTCTAGACATTTAGTCAAGTAAATAATAACACTAATGTTTCTTTTTTCAATAAAACAATTAACGTGACTAAAATAAACCTTTTTAACTGCATATTTTTCTGAAAGTATCAACTAAAGAAACGTAAAATTTTCATTGGCATGAAAGTATATATATTTCATTGATAGGAAAATAAATTTTCATTGGCGATATTGTGATCCTTACATCATCTTTTCACAATTAGACAAATACCACCTATCTTAATTTTCAAGTTTTACAAAAGAATTGAATTTTCTGTAACCAGAAGTGAATATTTCTTGAATTTTTTTTTATATATTTTTTATTTTTACGTTGAATAACAAAATAAGACAAACTCAACTTTAAAAAGGCATCAGGAATATAATATGTTGTCGAAAGTAAATGATTCAATAGAACTTAGAATAGAATAAGCAGATGATTGAATGAACCAGATATTCAGAAAATTTTCAACACCAAAAAAGAGAAGCTATTGCAACATCAAGAAAGAGAAGTTCTGTTGCCTCATTCACAAAATAACCAAAATACAGGAAATTCATAAATAAATAGATTAATTTGATGCTTATAATGCTTCATTGTGATCTTCTTCTTTAGTAAATGAATTGCAAAAACTCATAATAAAAAAACACCCTGCACAAATTATTGACTTCAATTTCTTTAAAGACCATAGCTGCCAATTTATTTCTTCATATTTTACCAAACTTATAACCAAATGGTAAAAACGTATTACGAAATTGGTTTGTTTACTCTAAATTAGAAAACACAGTATCTCTGATGTAGCATTCTTACAGAAAAAAATAATAAAATCGAATTTGACATTTTTAACTCCACGCTGTAGCAATTGACAAAATTTATAAAGTATTCTAGTTTTTTGCCACAAATAATTACAATCATGAGAATGTTTGTGTCTGATTAAAAAGGCCGAAATAGCTCTAAAACATTACATAATATCTCCCAACTCTTTTCTTTAACTATTAAATTCGTCGTACAGAATAAAATAGAGGTTTATGAATAAGATGCACATAATGTAACTGAAATAAAATTGATAGATAATTATATTGATATATAAATTACATTGATAGATAAAATTATTCCTCGTTTACTTAAGTATTAAATTTCTTGATTTAAGTATTAAATTCATGCAATTACGACAGGTTGTCTCTTCAACAAAGAAAATAATTGGGACTCAAATGAATATTGTAAATTAAAATTTAGATTCGGGATTCAATACCGTATCCATTCCTAACACCATAATAGAATACAAAAAGAAAAAAAAAACTATAAGATTTGTGTAATATAATTTTATCACACGAATTTCTTTACAAAAATTTGTCCTCACATCTTTGTAGACTTTACACAGTTAAATTTCTTTTTACTTTTCTATCTCGAACTGGAAGTACAAAATTTTGGTCATCTTTCGGTAGTAGTGTTTGGTAAAGATTTTATTTTAAGGATTAAAAGTATATTATACTTTTTGAATCGTCTATCATTTTTTTTAACATTTTTGGAATGAATTACATATTTTGAATTTAAATTTTGGGTCTGCTGACATTAATGATGTCACTGCTAAGCGTTTGGTCAAAGCTCTGTTCAATGTGAACACTCATTTGTTTTGATCAATGAATCTTATGGTTTGCAAAAAGGTTGTTAAGAATGCTCATGAATCACGCGCACATTGGAAAGCATTTCCACTCCAGCATTACTATGGTATTACTAGAGCATAGTAACCTAGAGGCTTGTAACCTGATACTTACACTATATATATCACTAATATCAAGAGTTCAGTTGCTTTTACTCGCAAGTTTTCTATCTAAGACTGATTCACCAATCTTGAAATTATTCCATATGTAACTGTTAGTAACGGTGATAGGTAATTTAATGAAAGCTTTGTGGATTTCATTTAAGCAATCATCGTTATCACAAAAGTCTTGATTAGTATAATGTTAAAAAAGTTATAAAAATTAGTTTCATAAGGTCTAGGTTCTTAATGTGCTGGAACATAAAAACTGTTGAAAATGACAAAATTCAAAATCAAATTTCGAATTTAAATTTCAGAGTATTTTATTTATTTTGTGCTCCTCCTCCTTTAATTAAAGACATTATTGCCACCGCTCATTTTAACAAGACTGTTTACATTCTTTTCAATAAAATTCAATACATTTATACAATTTTGTTTTTTATATAAAAGATAGGAAATGTTATTTAACTTTAACCATACAGAAATATTAAAACCCTTTGTGACATTGATCTTTGGTAAAAGTAACCTTCCTGGGCCCTTTTATAAATGACATCAATGATCTTTATGACAATTACATGAGAAAAACCTTGCTTTTGACAATAAAATTAATATCAATCGGAATGCTTTATTTGTAAATTTAACGAAATTTGACTTTTTATTCTGTTTGGTTTTATGATAGGAAAGTAAAAGTCGTGTAAAAGTTATCAACAAAATGTGTCCAGAAACTTTCAATATTATACAGAATCTTTATTTTTTTTCACTTGATCACTTGATAGATATCATAAGTGTTGATATTTGAAGTATTAATATCTGTCGATATATGTAGAAAAGTGACATGCTGCGACCGAATACAAAATAGAGCAAGAAAGTGTAAAAGAAAACAAAATACATTAAAAAGATACGAAATAAAAAGATAAAGGGATCTACTGTTATAAGCAAGGATGAGTTTTTAAAACAAATCAAATACTTCTTACTCGATTTATAGAAGAAGGGCCTCGTCAAAAAACTTTTAAAAGTTGATGGAAATTTGACTTTCTATAGTAAGTGGAGAGAAAAACTTTTCTAAATGAAAATGAATTTAAAATTATTATTACGATTCCAGAGCATTTAGTTGGACTTTTCAATTGAGCTGAATTTTATAAATGCTGATGATTTCGTTAAGCAGAAAATGCTGGACAGATTTTTAAAGAAATGGGAAAAAAGTCTACATTTATGTATAACATAACTAATTATCTGAAAGATGTTTTTTTTTTTACTTTTGTATCATGGTTATTTAATTATGTATTCTTTTATAATTCTATATACATGTTTTTAATAAAATTGTTTTTTAGAAATAAACATGAATACTATTAAGGATCTTGTTACCGATTTGCATCGTAGGTATTGCTTTTATTACTCCTAATAGGATTTTGATTTGTTGCATTACTTTTTGCGAAAATAATTTTTTAATACAAAATTTATTTTTTCCATATATATATATATTATACATATTTCGTCATAAATAAAGGCACAAAAGTCGAACTTGCAAAAAAGTATTTAATAAGTCTAAAATAATGCTAAAACTATTAATAAATATTTAAAAAAATTAATTATATTTCTTTCACTTTCTTTTATTTTGTAAAATCAGAAAGCGAGAATTATTATTAGCTACTCCGCGAAAGGGTGCCAATACTGAATTTTTCTTCAGGCTTAAAAATCACTAGAAGACGCACTTTCTGCCTTCGAAACATTGTTATATTTGTTTTGTAGATGAAATAATACTTTTGGTCATTATTTTTGAAAGCAGACTCACCGTCCTTCTGCATATTGTAAGTAAATTTTGAGGTATCTAAAACCACTCTTTAATAAATCTTTGGAAGTTGTATTTAATCATTCTTGATTACCTTCTGCTTTCCAGTGACCAAGATTCTCGTTTTGGACTGTAAAAATAGGAAGCTGCTATGGTATCAATCTAGGGCCGAATTAAGTCCAATAGAAGCTTCTAAATAACTCTTTTTCAAAACTAGATACATTTTTGGCATTCATTTCATATTCATGTGTTCATTTTTTTAGTAAAAATGTCTGTTGTATATAATTAATATAATAATCATACTTATATTAATTAATAAATAATTTACTTTAAAATAATGCTGCTAATTTTTATTATTAAAATTAATAATTTAAAATTGATTATTTAATGAACTTTATTGATTATTTATAATTATTGCCTTAATTAAATCTTTTTCAACAAAAAAGTTTGTGAAAGTAAAAAGTTTTAAGTAAAGAATTTTATAACCTAAACGCTAAAAATATTTCATTTTAAGCAAAACAGTAAAAAGACGTCACAACTTTTTTGACGCATTCTAAATATTCTTTAACACTAAACTTATCACTATGACCTTTTTAATTTTTTTTTTTGAAATTTCTTAGAAACAATACTGTTACTCTACAAATAGAATTTTCTACCTTTATTTAAAAAAAAAATCAAATGCATTGTTCAGTATTCACCCTTCTCTTGCATTATTTTTGTGTCAGAACATATTTCATTTGGCTTATCAATTACTGCGAGTTATTTCATCCGTAGAAGTATTTATGTGAAATACATATTTGTTTAAAATTTGTTTGTTTTTAACACGCCAAACCTATTGGATTACACATTTTTCCTATTTTTTTTTAATTTGAAAAAAAAATATGTTCCAACAGATGCGGTGAAAGAGTTGTTGTTCAAGTAGTCTCACTACAGATAATTATTCTGAGAATGTACCGCTGACTGCAATATTACTGCAAAAGAAAAGAACTATTGTTGGAAAAGATAAAGGAGAATTGTTGCAATATAGCAAACAGGTGAGAGATAATATACTATGTTTGTTATCAAAATTATAGAAGCTGCGAAATTGTATACTCATTGCTTACAAAAATAGGTCAAGAAAAAAGGTATTAAGCTCAAGGCACTACACACTGAAGAAGGTGATAAACGCATACCTGAAACTACCAGTTTCTACAAAAGTAGGAAATTTGGTGCCGATATCATGGATCAAATAATAATGATTTACAGAGTGTACTCTGTGAAATCAAAACCATGACAACGGTTTTTCCAGGTTTTTTTTTTTTTCTTTTCTTTCCATATACTTGATCAAAGAACTGGTTTTTCTTTCAATATACTGGTTGGAATAAATTCATGGATGATGTAAAAAATATCGTAAGACAACAGGATTTGTTCCAGTTTGTTGAAGACTACAACATTTTTAACAAAATTATTCACTTCTTCTATTTCAAGTTTTTATTCTCTTATGTGCAAAAAATGTATTGAAAAGGAAACAAATCTACAAACACCTGCTTTAAATGTGAAAAATATGTATATAGAAATTGCGTATTATAAAGCCCATTATTCGTAAAAAATGTAATGAATATGAATGTTTATATATTTTTATTACCAAATTGAAGTTTTTTGATTTTTCAGCTTAATAAATAAAGAAGATGAAACTGTTATTTAGAAAAAATGCTTTGTTCATAAGCTCAATTAAATTAAAAGGTTATTTTTGCTATATATTTTAAAGTTAATAATTGATTAAAACGGGTCATTTGGCCAATTTAGGTAGAAATAAGTATTTATGAAATGTAGGTACAGTCGGCCACAACACAACTTGAGTGCCGGTACTCTCCAGAATTTTACATGATAGAAAAAATAGTGATAACAATAAAACATATCGATTCTAATATAGTCATCCCATCCAATTTTTCAAAACAATTTCCAATTGTTTTGAGTAAACATCAATTTGGAAAAAAACTATTTTTGTCGTTACCATGCAGTGTATAAAAATTTGTTTCAATCAAACTTGGAGCATTTTTAAAATTTTACCAAGATTGAATTTGAAAAATATTCCTAATGCAGTTAGAGTATCTAACTTTTTTAAATAAAAAAACAGCATTATTTTGTAAAATTATTAAAAAAATCATATTTAAATTTACACTATAAATTTATATTCAATCTATATTATACTTCGACTTTTCCTTATATTCAATCTATATTATACTTCGACTTTCAATTTTTTTCTCCTTGTAAATACAACATATTCCGTAATAACATCTTGGAAATGTTTTTCTCTTTTCTTATACACGACCGCTGATTGCTACACCATACAGCAATCAACGGAGAAACTCCATTTCTTGCAGTTGTGAAAGAAATGAATAACTTTATATTTTTACTTAGAAAGAGTGATCATTCCGAAAAGTTAATTATACAATTTTTTTCTAGGGTTAAACAAACCAAAAATAGCATAAAATGTTGACACAGATGGATTAAACCAGCAGAAGCAGGGACCAATTTTTTCGCATATTCTGCAATAAAGGTTTTATTTTCCTTCCAGTAAAAATCCTTGAATGATACTGTCGAAGAATTGTGACGTTGCATTTTTACTGAATCGAACTTGCGAATATGTATTTTGGTTACGACCGAAGGAAATCGAAATTCGACAAATAATTACATTCCAAGTTGATTCAAGTTATTGAGTTACAAGTAAACATGCAGGCGAAAATATAGAGTAGTAAACTCTTTGGACGAATTTCATTCAAAATGAAATGAAAGTATACGGATACCAAACCTGTATGTACCGAATTTCATTTACCCAGCATCATGCATTTGTAGTTATATAGTTCAATTATATTCAAACATCGAGAGAGACAGATTTCCTTTGAATGGATCAAAATTTGATAAAATTCTATAAATTTGGTCACCAAATTTCATCGATCTAGCTCAAAACGCCTTTGAGTTGTATTAGAGATCTGTGAACAAACAGACATATAATCATAATATGCATTTTTAGAACTCTTATGGACTGAAACGTGGAGATTTTTTATAATCTTAAGTTCGAACTTTTTTTAACGATTATAATATTTTATCATAAAAATATATGTAATTCGTCAAAAATATTTAACCTTCCTTTAGCTTTTTACTATAAGAAATCTGCAAAGAGGAAATACTTTAATCGTTAAAACAACAGCAGCTCAAGATTTTAAAGAATCTTCTAATTTCAGATTATTCCAAGTCTGGAAAAACATTTCTGGAACTATGTCTGCTTGTCTGTAACAACTAAAGAATGCTTTGATCCTTGAAGATGAAAAGAAGATTTGCACAAAATGCTCTGATTTCTATCAAAGTTTGAACAAAATCCATTCAGAGGAATTTTGCATCTCCGACTGACTATAGAGAAATGAGCATGATATTTACAAACCATTAAGAGTTAGATAATAGTATTTGGTTCACGGGTTTAATATTTATACTGTGAGTCCTCATCAAATTTGAAACTAAACCATCAAGGTGTTGATCATCTGACTCATTATGCCTTCGCATGTATGTAAATGCAATAATTAAAAAATTAAAATCTTAGGTAAATGAAATTTAATTGACTGTTTTATTATTTACACTGAAGATTATTATCAAATTTTAAACCAAAAGATTGATCGTCAGTCAGCTCTGTTGCTTCCGCATGCATGTAAGTACGATTACTCTTAAATGCAATGACTTCAATAAATGAAATTTGGTGTGTGATCTTGAGAGTACAATTGCAGCTCGGGTTATATTATATTTCATCGATAGAAAATAATGGTACCCAAAATATAGATTTGAATTTTTAGTACTTAAGTACCAATTTCCTTCAAGCGATTAATCGCCCATGTCTTTGAAAAATATGTCCATAGATCGCTTGGAAGTAGACGTTTTTGTAATTATTGTTTGCAATTAATGCACAAGCACCGGCTTTTATATTATACTATGAAACACCGAACGTTTATGAGAAGGACTCTGAAACTTAAATTCTGAATTGTCGTGACATTCATGACTAACGAAGATACAAAATTTTATCGCGGAGCGGTTTGCATTTACTTATTTATTTCGAGAGCAATATCTGCTCTTTAAAGACTGAATAATATGAATTATTCATAAACTGCTATGTTTTCACAACAATTGATGATGGAGGGAAAAAAAAGAATATTTTGAACAGATAAAAATCCTCCTTATCATTTTTATTTCTTTCAAAGAATAAAAAAGTTCATAATATTATTATACGATTGAAATATCTATAAAATTTCTTGGGACAATTTAAGATTTGAATAATATACTTATTTTTATGTTATGCATAACATGTATTATATACTTTTATTTAAATAGGCTAATAATTTAGAATTTCAAGACGTGTCATTGCTTAAATATAATTCACTAAATTTAATTGCCTGAGAATTTCCTTCCTGAATCTGAATATCATTTGTGTTGGGGAAATTATTATTTAATTAGAGAGATTGAAATAAGTTAACTCGAATAAAAAAAAAGTACGATCAAAGAAAGTTTAAAATGTGTAATTGTTAGTACTTGAATGCTAGTATTCGCATATCTGGATTCGCTGAAAAAAATATTCTACCTCATAATTAGTATTATTTCTATCTCTATTGCATAACAAAGATAATAGGCATGAGTTTTATCTTACCAAAATAATAAAACTTTCATTATTTTGTACGTTATATAGATTTTGATGAAAACTGTTTCAACCATTACGACGAGAGTAATCCAAACAATTTATTACATATATTTTAAAAATGATACGTCTCAAGATTTCATGCTTGAGTGTTTTTAAGAAATTTTCCCTGGGGGAATTCAAGCAATTATGTCTTTCTTTTTTGAAACGACTTCATAAAGGGTTTCTTCTATATAAAAATACAGTGGTAACTCGCTTAACGAAAAGCACAAATTTCAGGGAGTATATTGCACAGGTCTCGATGGATTGATATCATTAATCCTTTCTAGACTTCTCATGCTAGATGGCATCTACGCCTTTCTACTTTTAATTTGGGAAGGATCTAGATATATGTAAATGAAAATGAATAAAAGTTGTGTGATTGCAATAATCTAATTAATTAATCTAGAAGAAATGAAACTTTTAAAATAAGTATAGATACATTTTTTAATATAAATAATTGTTTAAATCAGAAAAGAATAGAAATTGTTGAAATAAAAACATAAGCAGTTTTAAAAAATTCTGTTGAAACTGTTTGAAATATTCATAATATGTTACATAAATGATATTTCTTAGTACTCAATCAAACAGAAGACTCAATCAGTACATTTAAAAAGAGAAGGCAAACAGATTTTTTTCTATAATTAGAACGAAAATTTAATATCACCTCTTTACTGTATAAATATTTCTGAAGTTGAATGTTTTGTAAATATACTTAAGGGAATAAATAAAATGGAATGCAGAAGTAAAAGAGTTTTTTCCCCATATTTTACAAGGGCTGAGACAGGACTCGATACCATATGAACTTGTTTTTCATATAAGGCACTCTTCTGTTGAAAGTTTACCTGGTCTTTTCTTCTCAAATCCGTTTCTAATTTGGAAAAACAGATTTTTGTCTGCCTGTTTCTCTAACTGTTTGGCTTTCATATTAAATTCATAGATTTCTATTAAATTCTAAAATTCAGTGAAGCAAGAAACATGCAACTGTGATGTGCGAAATTCTGAAAATAAATGTCCGAACAGTCATGGGGTTCACAGCCATGCCCAACGTCCCCAATTTTATGCGAGGATGGGATTAGTCCTTTATTAGATTCTATACCAGAATGCAGTGGGGGGATCACTATCGCTGATTTCATCTCATATGAGGTTTTATTAAATGAGAATTAAAAAAATACAGCGATCATATTTATGATGCGTTTTCCCCAATAGCATTAAATGTCGATAAAAAAAGAATCTTTTGATCGATTCTTGTCGCATTTGTATTTATCGCCTTCACATATAGACACATAGATGTAGTCTAAAATTGTTAGTTCGACTAATATAAACTATATAATAAAACTATATAACAAAAGTTATTCTGCAAGCAGATAGCAAGGCTTCTCGAAAATCCACCTTCATCCCAAATCCATAATTTAGATTGAAAGATAAACTAAATTTTATTGTCCTAACTCATCGTTATCGTATTCATAAGTAAACGGGGAAAAAATGTTTAGATGGAGAAAACACCTGGTCAAAATGTGTATATATATAAACCGCATGCTTCATTGACAGCTTCAGTCGGACGATTTGGCTGACTACCAAACCTTGAGCGGAACAAAGAGCGAAAACGGCACTCACAGCTGATAAGGCAAGTGAACATACAAGCAAGAGCATTGTCCTTGAGAATTAGTAATTTGCCTTTGATATTCTCTGGCTTGAAACGTTTTAAAAATAACGACAGCATTTTGTGTGAGTGTGTTTGTCTAGACAACATATATATATATATATATATATATATATATATATATATACACACGAACTGATGGGAAAAAAATCCCAACACCAAAAAAATTATTGTACAGTAATGAAATTTTAAGAATACTTTGTCTAGGTAACATATTTAATTGATTAAAGTTTCAAGATCACAGGTAGAGCCATTTCAAATGTGAAATGTTGGTGCATTAGTAACCGGTGTAACCGCCAGAATTTTGAATGCAAGCATGCAAACGTGCATGCATTGTGTCGTACAGGTGTCGGATATCAATTTGTGGGATGGAGTTCCATGCCTGTTGCACTTGGGCTGTCAATGCAGGGACGGTTAATGCTGGTTGTGGATGACTCTGGAGTTGTAGTCCAATGATGTCCCATATGGGCTCGATTGGAGAAAGATCTGCTGATCTAGCAGGCCAAGGCAACATGTCGACACGCTGTAGAGCATGTTGGGTTACAATAGCGGTATGAGGGCTTGCGTTATCCTGTTGGAAAACACCCCCTTGAATGCTGTTCATGAATGGCAGCACAACAGGTTGTATCACTAGACTGACGTACAAATTTGCAGTCAGGGTGCGTGGGATAACCACGAAAGTGCTCCTGCTGTCATACGAAATTGCCTCCCAAACCATAACTCCAGGAGTAGGCCCTGTGTGTCTAGGCCGCAGACAGGTCACTAGCAGGCGTTCACCTGGCCTCCTTCTAACCAACAAACGGCCATCACTGCGACCAAGGCAGAACCGGCTTTCATCAGAAAACACAACAGATCTCCACTCCGTCCTCCAATGAGCTCTAGCTTGACACCACTCACGTCGCAAAGGAATGCAATGTACAGGGCGTCTGGCACGGGGCTGTCCTTGAAGTAATCGATTTGTTACAGTTCGTTGTGTCACTGTGGTGCCAACTGCAGCTCGAATTTCAGCTGCAGACGCAGTACGATTAGCCACAGCCCTACGCCGGTCTTCCCGCTCAGTAGTAACACGTGGCGGCCCGGAACCTGGTCTTCTTGAGGCAGTACCTTCCCTTGACCACTGCCGCCAATACTCATGCACAGTGGATACATTCCTGCCAAGTCTTTCAGCAATATCGCGGAAAGAAAACCCACCTTCTCGTAGCCCTACAACACGACCTCGTTCAAACTCAGTGAGCTGTTGATAAGGGCTTCTTCGTCTTCTCAGAGGAATCCTTGACTAACATTAACCAACTACGGCAGATATCAACTGTAAATAACGACCACGAACCTTATAGCGCTTATTTAAAGCAAACCTCATTTGCCTGTTCATAGTGTCGCTACTAGCGCCACACTTGAGCGCGTAGCTCGAAATTTGAATTTACGTCATCTTTCAGATATATAAACACGCCTACCAAATTTCGTTTATCTAGCACAGCTCCTTCCAAGCGTTGGGATTTTTTTTCCATCAGTGCTATATAAAAAAGGTCAAGTAGCTAGATGTAACTTGACATTTTTCCGAAAGTTCTCTAATCAAGAGAAGATGTACTTGAGTTTCATTATTTTCTGCAATTTCACCTAGCAACCGAATGAGGTGCAATGTGATCATCCTTCTTATGCGGTGGCAACCGAGACATCAAGCCAGATGGTTGCATTTCGCCCTAATCATTGACTTCATTGCTAATGCTTTTAGTAGCTTAATTTGATATAAGAATAATTATTTAAAATTGTTTGTTAAACATATTTAAGGAACAAAATTTCTTTTTAGTAAGAGTTTCAAAATTTCATTTCCTAGAATCATGTTTCTCAAACATAGATTTAACATTTAACAAGGTTTGAACCTATGTGATTACTTTATGTTTGAATTTGATTTCAATTTGGAATGGATGTATTTCTTATTTTTAAAAACCAAGTTTTTATAACGCTAATGAGCAAAATATTATTGAAATTTTTGAAAAATTTAAATTATGTTCAAAGCTCCCAAGCAAAAATCTCAAACTTTCGTGGTCTGTGGCATGCGTAGATCTCATGCGACAAACAAATAATATCTTTATGGCATAATAAGTATAACAGTTTGTAATATTCTATTAATTCATAGCTTAATTTTTAAACTTCCTTGTTATACATAATTTTAAAAAATTGATTATATTATTAGCCAAGATCAAGTATTAATCAAGTTACATCAATGCTCCCTTTTCTCCACCAATATCAATTTATATTTTAGAAACTTATAATAAAAATAATACTTTCTATAGCTGCTGCAGAATGCATGAATTTTACAAATGTTTGAAAGCACCTGAAAATTGGTGTATGAAATTATTTCCATGTTAAGAAATATTCATTGATGTGTGAAAGCACTTATTAAATAAGGTCTCTAGTCAGATCAAAATTACTGACACTCACCTAATGGTCAATCTTGAAAACAGTCATAGCCAGCAAGATAATCTCAGAAGCAAGGAAGATAGCGACAGAGAAGAAATGCCCAGGGTCAGGAAGAAATTTTATCGGTTGTATTATCACAAAGTAATACTCTACCAGCGCATCTATGAACTGTGCTTACTGATAATAGCTTTAAGAAACTCGAAAGACCTTTAAAATAAATGTAGCTGAAAGTTCAAGATGAAGGCGTTTTCTTGCATCCATTGCTTTTATTTTTCAGAACAAAAAATTTAAATCATAGCTCATTCAAAAACAAATCAGTCATTATGTTACAATTAACAACAGTTATTATGTTACAGTTGATAAAACTAATATTAAATAAAAGACAGGTAGACATGACATCTTCCCACTTTAAGTTGTTGGAAAACAACTTAACATACAAAAAAAAAAAAAAAAAAAAAACCACTTAAAAATTTTTAAAAACAACACCAATGCATATTTTTTTTTACTTTTTACTTTTACAATTACTGCTTGCAAACTACTACTATAAATTTCTTAAGGCTAAAATATGACTAAAATATAAATTTTCAAAGTTCATATAGGAAAAGGAAAATTTACAGGCTCAGTCTTATAGGTAGTTTTACAGTTCTATTTTCAGGAAGTGAAGACGAAGGAGTAGTCATATTTCTTTTTGCGTGCTTTAAGCAAACGACACATTTCGATAAAACTGATCGGAGAGTTTTTCTTTCATTCAAAATCCAATAATGTTCCCGTAGAATGTTCAATAGCACCTGAACTCCTTCATGCGAATTCTTTTCGTGTTCAGTGATAATCAGTCTCTCGATAACTTGTTGGTGAGGTGGTAAAATGATGGGGATTTTGAAATCATCTGAATCCTTTCGAAACATTAATTTTGTCTTCACTATAAGGACTCCTTTCTTTTTCAGAAGAATTTCAGAAGAAGAAGGACAGAAAATTCAATTTATTTCTTGTTGACTTCATAAACAAAGTGTTGGTCTTCTATTATTTTGACAATCTGTAATTCTACTTCTCTTATTTCATGATGTGATAATTCCCTAGTGATTCGAGCAGTGTGATTCCTACAGTTGAAAATGAATCTTTTCATCCAAAAAACCATTCTCAATATTCTATCATAACTTGAAAAATAATAATAGTACCAACTTGGATTATATCTTCCAATTATGTTCCTGTCTTTCCTAATACTGTGATTCTCATTTAAAGAACACATGAACTGGGAGGTTTTGGGAGTTGGGTTTGTTTTAAGTCTTTCTTCCATAACAGTTTGTTCGTCAAAAACAGGATTGGAGACAGGCCAATTTTGTTCGGTTTCTTTAAGCCCGAACAATAGGTTGGTTCCATAGAGTTGGATCAGTCGTTTTTCTTATTTCCTGAACTCAGTTATTTACAAAAACTGACCAAATTTCTTCGCGTTGAATCCAACTCAATACAGTAGTAGAATCAGTCCAGAAGTTTTGTTTTACTCTATCCCATTGGAGACCACTAAACACAGAACTGCAGAGTCGTGCTCCCACCGTTGCAGAAAGTAACTCAAGACGAGGAATAGTTCGTTCTTTCACATTGGCAACTCTAGTTTTGGCAGCCAAAAGATTTGCATAAACAGCACCAGCATACTCGATTCGAACGAAAACTACAGCAGCATACGCAAATTGACTAGCGTCACAAAAGGTATGCACACTAATATCTTGTTTGTTAGTTGTAAAAGGCGAAAAACAGTGATTGATCGATAAATTGTTCAAGGAGCCTAACTCTTCAAACCATTGTAAAAACTCCAACTCCATATGATCTTTAACTTCTACATCCATACTGTCTTTCCACATTTTTTGCAGCATTAGTTTTGGTTTTAAAAAAAACGGGACATAAAAATCCCAGTGGATCAAATATTCTCTGTATAATGGAAAGAATTACTTTTTTTTGATATAGTTCCAAGTGTATATGTTTCCAACCAGTTCAAATTAACTTTCAACGTGTCTTCGTGACAATCCCAAATCAATCCTAATACTGAGGTAACTTGATGAATTTCATTATCTCCAGTATACTTCCATTCTCTTAGATTAAATTTTACTTCGGCTAAGATATGATGAGCCTCTTCAATAAAGCGTAATATCTCAGATTTGTCATCCAAACTTGTGATTAAACAGTCCACGTAAAGTATAAGTTCGCATAAGTATTTCAACAACTCTTTTGTTATACTTTGCATTTTTCAGATATTTCTGCAAGTGATGTTGTAGTACAGCTCCTAAAAGAAAAGAACTACTCTTCACTCCAAACAGCACACGAGTGTATCGCATAATTTTTCGATTAATATTTTCTTTTCCATCGCACCAAAAAAATTTAAAATATTTCCTATCTTCTGATCTCACACTTATTTGCAAGAAAGCTTTCTCTATGTCAGCACTGATACCCTATTTATGCTCTCTGAATCTAAGAAGAATATTAGGGATCAGTTCCAATAAATTCGGTCCTATTTCTAAACACTGGTTCAATGATGGTGATCTAATTTTCTGGTGGAGGCATCAAAAACTGGACGTACTTTTGTGGTTCCTTGTTGTTTTACAACTCTGTGAGGCAAAAAGTGTTCAAAGTGGCCAGATAATGACTCAACTGGGTCATTTTCAATAATACCTAATGATTCCCACTCTGTGAATACATTATCATATGAGGTAAACAAGCCTTTAAGACAGTTTTCTAGTAGTAGTTTCTAGTCTTTTTATAGCAATCTCTTTCTTGTCAGGTAGAGGAAGTTAAAAATGTTTTTAAAAATGTTAATAAATTATCAAATCTACCTTTAGAATCGATGCCAAAATCAAAATTTGAATTTCTCTGCCACGCTCTAAGAAAATCTTCTGGCATACAAGATTCAACTAAAGGATAGAGTAAAGCTGCACTTTTGTCAGTTATAACACCTAGCGTTCCAAATGCATGAATCTGTTACTCTAAACTATCATATAATGCACATAAATTATTTGATGAAAAATTTGAATTACTATTTTTCAAAATCAACTTCAACAATTCCCTAACATATACCTCTACTTGCAAATCGTTGCGCCCGAATCTTGTTTTTAAACAATCAATTGCTTTAGGATAATTATCGCCAGTTTGCAGAAAACTTTCTATCACTTCTCTCGCCCGAGAGCCTTCAAAGGTGGCTTGTAATAAATATTGAAACTTGTCAGAATTTTCAATACCAGAATCAAGATGAATTTTTTCGAAATGACTCCAAAAATAAAGACACTCTTTAACGTCACCATCGAACTTTCTTAATTACAATTTAGGTAATTTAAACCTTTTTTTAATAATATTTTCAACATAATTTATTATAGAGTTACTCTGGGAAGAATTCATGACAACACTTACATTTTGCTGATTTAAAATCCTTTGCTGACATCAATCCTTATAATCTGAAAGACCTTAAAAATCTGAAAGACCTTTAAAATATAGCTGAAAGTTCAAGATGAAATAAGCAGGCGTTTTCTTGCATCCATTGCGTTTATTTTTCAGGATACACACACAAAAAAAAAAAACAAAATTTAAATCATAGCACTTCAAAAACAAATCAGTCATTATGTTACAGTTAACAATAGTTATTATGTTACAGTTAATAAAACTAATATTAAATAAAAGATATGACATTATCATTTTTCCCTTTTCTTATTTATAACGTATTTACAAGACAAATCTAAGTTTCTATAAGTATTGGATTCTTTTCCCACAATACAATTTTGTTTACTTGATCCTCGTCGACATTTCAATTTAACACTCTTGCTCTAAAGCATTTTACAATAACTAAAAAGGTGCTACTCAAAAATCCATCGTTATTAGGTCTGTGAAGTATAAATGCAACATGATCATAAAAAATTTTGATCTCACGGTGAATAAATGGTAAGAGGGAAGACAGTCAAATTTTGAATGCAAGTATTATTTGACATGCTCTCATAAATGGCTCAAAAAATAGTAGAGAGTTCTCAGAATTAAGATTACAGTAAAAGCATTTCTACATTTTTAAATGGAAACTACTTTTTGTTTCAAAGAGTCATGTTCCTCAAAGTCAGGGCAGCTTCAAAAGGTGAAGCCAAGCTCGAATGGGGTTCCTTATCAAAAGTTTGGAAAATCGTGCTCTTCAAGAACATGAATTTATCTCTAGTAACTTTAAATAGCCGTTTTTTATGTATTTAAATAAACAGGGTATATAAAATTAAATTGATAGTATTCAGTGACTCGTAGTGCCATTTCTACTGAACGGATCCAAATGAATCTTTTTTCTTAAGTTTTTTCTTAGGTTTTTCATTTGCTGCCAAGTATGAAGTATTGCTAAAGCCTTTATAGTTTGATAAATTGGCTTTACGAATAATGCCCTCTCTGTCTTGGTCAGCGGCATATTTCCAACCATTTCCAAACACATTTGTCTCTTTTATAGTGAAATTAAATGAGCTACCTATTAGCATGTGATTTTAAGCAGTGCAATGCCATTAATTGACAAATTTCAAACTATTTTTTCTGACGAAAACCTTGGTTCCATATTGTAAGTTTGTGACGGTTTTTTTTTTTTAAAATTTGGATCCGTTCTTTTGAAATGGAGCTCCGAATCACTTGAATACTTTCAGTTTAATTTTAATCACTCTATATTAGAAAACTTTTCATGCCATTTCTATGATGCCATGCCATTTTGTCTACCATTTATATTCAACATTTAAGCCTTACTAGAAGTCAGATGCCTCTGAAATTTGGTTATCTCATTCACGACTAATCCCAAACTATTTTCTGCACAATATTTAAGCACAGAAGGCGTGGCATAGATCCGATCAGCAGATATCCAACAAGGTTGTCCAAATATTTATTTGTAGATAGTGTATTATTAAAATCAAACTATAATCTTTTAATTAATCCCTATTTTGTAATTTTTTCTTAATTTCTTGTAAATTTTAACTAATGAGACAAGTTTATGAGCATTGTATGCATTAACATAATTGAAAATTTTTGGAGAAGGTTCGAGTCTTTTATGTTCTTTCCTTGTCATGTTAGTCTTAAGGGGAGAAAAAAAGTTACAGAAATTCTTAATAGATCTCCGAAGTTGGAGACGATTTAGTGGATTGGGAAACAAACAGTTTTGGAGATAAATTTGGTGATTTTTGGAAGGAGTTCAATATCTTTTAGGAACAGAGATCTAGAAATTCTTTGGGAAAATTATATGAGACGTCAAGCCTAGTCCTAAAGCCCAACAAATCCGAAGTCTCCGAATTACAATCTTTTTGTGAATGATCAAATCTCTAAACAGTATAATTTGCGGAGAATCATGCAATATTGCATTAGTTAGTGATATGAATACATATGTTACGGCATGAATTGATTCATTATCAAATCTTTCATAGTTCAGTAAATTCTCTAATTTCACATTAATGGTCTTTCAAATTGTTTAAAAATATTGTATTGTATTTATTTTCACTCTAAAGAGATACATATTTTTAAAAAATGATATTGAGATTTTCTATAGACGTGCAAAACTTAAAACTATTTGATATTTGATTTAATTCATAAAACAAATGTTTTGTTTTGAACCTACATAATTTCTTACAGGGAATCGACTGTCAGCATTTTGAATCATATATTGTGTTTATGAGATAGATACGACAATTCCAAGTAGGACCGGCCATCTGGGGGTGCTATGCTCCCGGGCCTCGCGGCTGAGAGAGGAGGAGCACAATTGTGATAAAGAATTAAAATTGTGTTATGAACAATAATAGCTTTTACACGCACTGAAAGTACAAGTTTGATTCCATGTGACTGACGAGCTTCGACTGACGCCGTTATTAGTCAATGATCACAGTAGTACCTATAAAAGGGGTGAGTTGATTTATAAATTAAGAAATCTTCTTCACACATGTTAAGACAGAGACTCGCGGCTTCTGGGCACTGAAGCTGGATTCAAATGGACTTGTAAATCATCAGTTATGTACTTGCATCTGTGTATGTTTCTTTATGTTAAGTGGCTCAAACAAAAAGTAAAATGAAGATAAATTAAACGACCAACTCCTAGCAATAAGCATTGCATTACTGCGTCTCCAGCCATAACTGGAATGAAAAGAATTAAGGAAGAAGCTTAAATTTAGAATTCGAAATTCATAGCACATATTATAGCCTTGTGCAAGTATGAAAAATATTGTTAATGTAAGGTAAGTAGATTAGCAATTAATTTGATAATTCATTCTATAAACTTCTTATTACTGTTAAATACAACCATGTCCACGCCAAAGAAATATTCTTCTGGGTGATAAAAAAATTATCAGCGAGAAAAAGAAAAGAAAAACTAAACTTCAAGAACCTACAAGTTTTCTTGGCTACAAAGTAATTCTGGCAAAAAAAAGCCTGTTTTAACTTCATAAATTACAATTCAAATTTGAACTAGGGAAGAAAGTTCCACACAAAGTACATATTCCAGCAACGAAAATGTTGAAACGGAGAAATTTGTTTAAGAGTCGTGCGTTTATTCAAGTAAAGAATCAGAAAAAAATGACGAATAAGACTATAACAAATATGATCAAAAGAGTATAAATGATATTAATTTATTGCCAAATGTTATAACTAATAAATTTAAAATGTTTTGGGTTAAAATCGAACCTGTGCAACATAAAGGTTTTGCTAAAAATACTGAAAGTAGATCATTTTCTACTAAATACTACTTTAAAAAAATACCAAATGGGGAAAGTCAACTTCGCAGTTGGGTTAATTTATTCAAAGACGCATGACTCCGTATTTTATTTGTGTTGCATACAATATTCCAAAAGATAAGAAAATAACAAAACTATACGATTTATAGGAATATATAATAACTGGAGAAAGCTTATTAATGTAATCTAAGATCCTGAACGCTCTGGTTGTCATATTAATTCGTTTATTGCTTGGAAAAAATTATTAAAACGACTATATTTATGTTCGACTATTGATAAAGTTAATATAAGTCTACAGTCTAGAATACTCTCTCTCACCCTGCATGCAATTTTTGTGCCTTGCTTAAGACACTGCTTTAATTTATTAATTTATAATGCCGCTTCCAGCATATTGCAACTCTTATATTGCTTATTTTTTGTATCTACGAAAAGATGGGAAATTTTACAAAAGCATTTAAACCTAATTCTTAAACTATTATGTGAACCTCATTGGGAAGAAGAAATGGATTCGGTTAAAGCTGTGGGTAAACAGTTTAAAAAAACTTGTAATGCCCGAAATAAATTTATTAATATAAGATAATACAGCTGTATCCGAAGCTAGAAGTTTATTTAATGTATGCAAGAAATGCCCTTTATTTTATGTTTCATAGAATGGTTTGCAATATTGCCCAGAATTAGCACTAGCAATTAAATATTTCGAACAAAAATATCTTGGCTCTGCTTTCAATTTAGTTAATAAAATTAAAACTGAAATCCAAAATTTAACACATTTTTAGACGAAGCAAAAGTGCTAGCACATGATTTGAACATTTCAGAACATTTTTCTGTAAAACGAATTCGAGAGGAGGAAAAATTATTTACCGAATTAGCAGAAGGCGAAGTTATAAAAAACTCTGTAGAGGAATTAAGGTGACTTTCTTTAACACAGTAATTGATACTGTTTTTGTACAATAAGATAGAATAAAAAGTGTACCAAATATTTATTTCTGATTTTAAATTCGTCACTGATATAAGAGTTTTAGAAAAACATGAATTAGAGATATGTTCCAAAAACTTTATAAAGTTTTATAACGAAGAATGGGGATGAAAACCTAATCCAGGAAATCTGTTTGTTTCAGGATTTGATTTTGTATGAAATGTGTAAGTAACATATGTAACAAGCACAGAAAGAAATGAAATGTGAATATGAAATGTATAACAAGACATATTGCAATACATATGAAATAATAATTATTATGAATTATTTCTAAATGTAGTATTGACTGAGTTAAGACTATTCTTTACATTACCAATTACTATAGTCACTTCTGAGTGTTCTTTCAGCAAATTAAAATTGATAAAGAATTATCTTCGGTCAAGTGTGTGTTCAGAACGCTTAAATGTACTTGCTGTATTAAGCATTGAAAAAAAATTGTACAAAATTGTGATTTTTCTGAAGTAATTGATGTGTTAGCAAAAACAAAATCACATATTAAATAAACATGCATTAATAATATGTGTTTGTGTTTTACTTTACTTCACAAAAAATGAAGGCCCCAAATGGTTTCTTGCACCCTTCATAGAGAAGGCCGGCCTTGATTCTAAGACATGGTAAGTTGGTATTTTACTATTTTTGAGTTATGGCTTTAAATCAAATTTTTATATCTAAAAGATCTAAAAGAAAATTCCGTTTTTATGGTATGTAATATGTTAATATTTTTTATAATGCGTTAAGAATACGTTAAATATGTAAATTCGTTATCGTTATTTGAAATTAAAATAGCATTTTAATTTATTTGTCACTATTCGAATATTCACGAAGTGCAATTGTTCAATATTTAAATCAGGAATAGGTGATTAAAAATAATGACACTTTTAACAATTTGATGTACTTTAATTTTATGTTACAATAATCTTGGAGTTATATGAAGGATCCATTGGTGTATCCAATTGCCATGGGTGTATGAAAAAAATTTGAGCTATTCGAATGTGAAAATAGCAATCAAGCCAAGCGTCTGTTTTACTTGAAAGCTTTTGGCGTAACAAACTATAAAATATCCGCCAAATATTTCATTTTACAAGGTCGTATTTTTTGCTAAAATTAACAAAAGCGCTTTTGCCCTAAGAATATATTGAAAAGAAAGACAAAAATAGTACAAAGTCTTAATAATGATTTTTAAGTTGACATTGGATAGACAAAACAGACAAAAATAGAAAAAAAAAGATCTATGGAAAATAAAGATTTCTTATTGAATCTCAATAATACAATAATAAGTTATCAAGAAGCATTCATTGATCTTGGGAACACCAAAACTCCACCACAAACTGGACTTCAAAGCATTCATGCATTATTTTTAATAAGTTTCATTAAGTCTTTATAACTTTTTCCTTCTTTAGAATGACTTTCGCCTTAGATTAGTTTTGTTGTGATGGTGGTCATAAACTGAGTAATTTGGTTATTCTAAAAGTCTAAATGACATCACTAAATACTGTAAAATTTAATATATAAAAGTAAATAAATAATTATTAATAATTTTATGCCGTCAACTACGAGAACATTTCTTACTATAAACACACTATACTATGCAAATCTTCTAAAATTCAAAAATGGTAGAAACATTTTTTTAGAAAAAAATTTCTAACTCTAATTTGAGATGTAATTAAAATTCGTTTTTATTTTTTAGGACCCTAATTTTTATATGAGTAAGATCCTTAACTTGTTAAATTTAAGATGAGTTGCTTTACAGTTGTCCTCAGATGAGCTGAAGATTTCCTCCATTTAACAAACGAAAGCAATGTTTCCCATAGATGATGAAGCTCATAGCTGTTCCTTGGAAAAGGAATACTTTTGACAAACACTGCATTATATTGAAAATGAATCAGATTTCCAGACTCTGCAGCTGTTAAAAATACCAAAAACAAAATAACAAAGAGCAGCTTCTTCTTTGAAAGAAACAGTTGACAACACACCACGTTCAAAAGAGAACTGAGAAAAAGAAATGTAGCTTTAATGTTTCAGTGAGATAACATGAAGCAAAACATACAAAATCGCAAAAAGAAAGCAAAGAAAGAAAGAAAAGGTGAATGCTCCAGTTGATGATAACGTGACAGTAACGGAAGTTAATGCGTTGGCAATTGCATCCAAAACCTCTAATTTTAACAGATCTTGCGACGACTCACATGCACAACAAAAGAAACAAAATACCAGGACATTACTCTGTTCTATGTTTTTCTCAATTTAAAAGTTGAAAATTCCGTTGAGGGTTTGTGACAGCATTCGCGGAAGTAAGGAGGAATCAGAAATGTGAGAAAGTCATGTAGACAGCTATCAGCCTCTGGAATCAACAAAAGGAAATTTGAAATAACTGGCTGTTTGTTGTTTTAATTCAAATGCTGTCTTGCTATTTTAATTTGGTGGAAAAGAAGATCTGAAGACGTAATAGGTTTAGGTATCACTCAGAGCAGTGTTTCATAGTCTAACAATGGGACGGGTAACAACAAGACGGCAATAGTCTTCAGAACAAATTCATCAGTAATTCATTTTACATTCCTACTTGTCGTAGGGTAAGGAATGCAATTTTTGTAAATTTTAGATTCGGTTTTGAGTAAATTATCTACATCAAAACAAAAGATAAATTTGTTAGGTGTGTAAATTTTTTTCACTTCGCAATTAATACTTATTAACGTATGGAAATTTAAGAAATTCTGTTTTAAAAAAACACAATTTTGAAAGGAAAATTTCGTATCAAAAGTTCTTTTAATCTATTATCTCAATCAAAGAATAAAAACAAATTATAGTACAAGTATATAACACAAAATGAACATCGAAATTACATAATGAATCGAATTATAATATTGAAGTATCTTTTCAATAACAGAATTTACGCTTACACTTTATCCGTCAAGAGCACACTTTTCCGGGCCACAATCAGAAATGTTTCGTCTTTTTTGAAATAGATATCTCTCTCATTTACAAATTCTCGATTCTTTATTTGATTCATTTCGCAATGAACTTGTGAAAATGATCAAATACATCAAATAGTTCTCCTCTATTTATAATTCAAATTTACAAAGCAGTTATGCAAAAACACAGAATCTATCCCTCGATTATCTCGTCAAAACGAAAAATTATTTCAGCTGCAATCGAAAGTAATATCTAATGGGCGATTCCATTGGAACCATCCATAGAAGGAAGCTCTTGTTAAAGTATACTTATTTATATCAAGTAATGCTTAAAACTTTTCTGCTGTTTGAAGATTGAAATATTACTAATTAAATAAATGGAAACTTTTATGAATTAGGTACTCGGTTTCCTTACTTCTATTTCCTTTTTTTTTTCTTACGTAAAGCCAAATAAATAACATTTTTAGAACTTTTTCATGTGACAGTTTAAAAAAGAATTGGGGAAAAATTCCTATGATAGAATTTTTTTATGAGACGGAAATTCTTCAGAAAAATTCAGAAGCAAAAAGGGAACTTCTTGTGGCCCTGTGAATAATAAAAAATGGGTTCAAGTAATTTTTTTAAGAACTTTATTTTATTGAATATCAGTAGAACTCAATGTACTGTTACAAAGTCCCAAGAAAATTTATTAAATCCTCAGCAAGTGTAAAGAATCGTTTCCGATTTTTTTTCCTATGTAGTAAATACAGTTTTGTTCGTTAATGCGTCATTTGATGAGAGTAAATTGTTTTGCAAACAACTGCTATCCATGAATGAAAAAAAAATCTCTTATGTGGAAGGGTGAGAAGAAACTCATGTACCACAATAATAGAAAATATTTTTGACAGATAGCAACTGAAAAAGAAGAGAACGAACTCAATGACGAAAACAAAAGTGAAAGCGGAAAACAAAAGCAACATCCTGAATTGTTTTATTTATTAACAACAGAAAGATCAAAGTAAATTTCTAAAAGATATCTTCTTTGAAACTAAAGTTCTTTTGAATCCGAAGATTTTGCCTTTCACTAAGGCAAAATTATTTAACTATAAATAAAATCTAAAAGACCTATCAGCTATAATTCCTCTTTAAAAGTGATGATATTTGCTTCAAGTTGGAAATGAAAATAAATAATTATATGAATAAACATTAAAATTTTAGAAAAATCTCTAAAGAAAGGAAAGCAATTGAAATATACAGTTAACGAGATTGCTTTAATGTTTAGGAAAGGAATTTTAGTGTTTACCAAGGAAAGGAAATTATTTAAAAGATTTCCATTGTCTCTTGTACTAACCAAAATGAGAAATATACTGAAAATTGAGAAATTTATTTTAAAAGTGTTAATTACTGATATTACAAGTAGTTCCCTCTTTTCATTGTTTATGTTTAAAAAAAGAATACATTTCCATTTTAAAGAAAAAATCAATTAATTGTTTGCCTGATATCATCCTTTAATACTATTAGGTACATTAATTAGTATATTGAGAAATGAAAGTCGTTGACTTTAAATAAATAACGAGTTTCACAGCTCAGCAGCTTCAGCACCCAATATTTTAATCATTTTGAAATTCAAATAAAAATTTGAATCGTTTCAGATGCTTCTATTGTTGAAACCAAACTTTATCTAAAATTGTTATCTCCTGAACTTGGATTTTTTTTTCTGTGACTATTTCGATTTAATTTTCAAGTGGAGGGAGCATTTTCAAATTAAACATGCCGTTGAATTTTATTTTGATTTTTTAAAATATTTATAAAATGTTGAGAGTAAAATTTTTTCACTCCATCATAAGCCATTCAATGCCTTTGTAAATATTCTAAAAATAAATATTAAATTAAAAATTCTGTATCAATTCGTTCAAGTGAAATTAATTTAAATACATTTCAAGTCAATTAACTTTTTTAAGAATATTGTTTGTAAATTAAATATAAAAATGCTTCATAACTGATAATGACTACTACATAAATTTTACTTCAATTATGTTCTTATAGTAACCTGTAAGGTCTTTGTCATATTTCTTATATTAGAATTGCAAATTCTAATGATTCTCACACACGATTTCAGGAAAATTCTCAAACGAACTAAAACCGTAACATAACTTTCAAACTATTTGCTTAGGTAAGAAATATGTTACCGAGAGGATCAATAATCTGAACTAAATTCGAAGGTAAACTATTCCATTCATATGGAAAAAATTTCGTTTCTTCTAAAAATGTCTATCTGTCGAAAAGAGAAATGTTATATTATGTACAACCTGTGTGTTATAACTTTCTTAAAAGCTCGTTTTCTTGGGACACAGCAGTTTACATTTAAACCCTAAGAATCATCCAAAAAATTATATGCGAACTCTAGAGAAATTACTCTTTTTTTTTATCAACTAAAGACTAGTAGGATATTTTTTAATTTCATTTTTTTAAACTTCTTCTATTATTTCCAATATGAACTTTTACGTCAGATATTTGATGAAAAAAATGTATACATGGTTGACAGATTTGTTGAAGCTACATGACTGAATTTTAAATAGAGGTCAAATAAAGAAGATGGCACATCTGACTCTAAACTTCCTTCTAAGATAACATGATGATCATAAAACTAATCCTTCGATTTTTTTCTTTAAAAAAATTCATAATAATAAAATTTTGAATATCATGGTGATTATAAAAGTCAAATTATTTTCAAATAATTATTTGTACACAATTTCATCTGTTTGAATATTTACAGAATGAAATTTCAATAGAAAGAAGAAAAAAAGAAAAGAAAAATGACTGTTTGGCCAAAGTGTGGCAGTTATTCCTATGCTAATTTACAAAAAATAATTGAAACATATATGAGAACTTTAAAGCACTCGGTAAGGCATTAGTATAAAAAGCGATGGATCATTAATAATTATCCTAATTTTTTTCTTTATATAAAAGGGGGCTTATGTATAGATACTACCGTGCCAGAAACCTCATTCAGTGTATGATTTATTAATATTGTGCTTAATCATCAAATCTATCAGCGATACATCCCATTGACAGAAGAAACACAGATGAAAACTGTATTCCTCTCTTCTTGTGGGAAACAAAACTATTCGAATTATTTAAATTCTATCTATTTCCACCAGCTGGGCATGTGCATTAGCGATGCTCCAGTTTTTATCCCACGGTTCGAAGAAAAGAGAGTACTGCAGAAAAGTATGATAAAGCGAACAATGAATATTGGAAAAATAATACAAATTATCTTACAGTTAGGTTTTTAATCAAAATTGCTAAAATTAATGATTCGGTAATCAAAACTACGATACTAGAAACTTTCCTAGATCATACAAGAATTCCAATTACTAATTTTTGCTGTCTAGTTATTATACCAAATTCAAAAAGCCAGAAATGCAGGTTTACAAATTACAGTTTCAAAGCACTGAATATCACTATTGCATGTGTAATTCAAAATCTGTATTCATTCTCAGACTTTAAAAAATTAACTGAATCTACTGTGTAAAGCGAAAGTCACATGGAAGAATATGCTTTCAGAATTTAAAAGGAAATGGTCGATAGGGGAGCCCAAGGAGTTGAAATTTGTACAACTATTAAAGGTGAAATTTTCCACCTTCGTCTAGGTGACCTCGATTTCGTACGCACAGGAACAAATAATGCCAGATATCTTATCTCTGAGACATTCTAGAAACCTTTCCAACATTCGGCTTTAGATCTGGAAAGAAAATGGTGGTACTAAAACTGTTGACAAAATCCCATGTTTACTTTTGAGACGGGAGGCATAACTCTTTTCTCATTTTATTGCGTACTTTCTCTATGAATTGACTGCTATTTAGAGGATCAGCAGAACTGAAAAGTATCTTTGACAATTCTTTGTGTCTATCTGACTACGTACATTCTATAGAAAGAAATAATTTATTTTTAGAAGTCAGTACCGTATTATAATAAACCTACATCTTCGTTGATTTATATTTAAAAGCAATAATTTAAAATGTTTGATATTATTTATACATTTCTTTAAGATTCCGGAGCATCCTTTGTTAAATTTATTTGTAGTGTGTTTCACAGAAAACAATATTATCAGATGTAGTTTTCAGAGAATCCGAAAAGGCAAGACAAATCCGGGGAGAGAGCTGAAGTTTTAATTTTAAAATCTAATAATTATAAAGCGAAACTTTAATTCATATAGAGAAATAAAATATTCAAGAAAAAGGAAATTTTCAACTATGTTTTGAGACGCTATGAATAAAACTCCAGTCGAAGAAATTTGCATCTAGTTATGTTTTATTAACAGGGGTTATTTTAAATACATTTTATAAAGGTAATATGAATGGTACGATAAATCCTCTAGTATGAATTTCAAATGAGCTTTGTATATTACTAAGTGTAGGACAACAAACAATTTTAAAAAATCGACATATGTTTTTAGCACGACCGGATTGAATCAAAGTGAGCGTTTTAAATGCATATTTCATGAAATAAAATGACTTTAGGTTGATTTTTATTGCAACTGACAATAAGGACATGAGAATGAGAAATAATTAAATTAATCTTATAAAGTTAGCATTTCAAGGACAAATTTTGAGCACACAACATATACCGAATTTCCCCAGTATAGCCCAAAGTATTTTTGAGTACATTATTTACAAACTGACTGACAGAATTTCAAAAATTTGCTTTTAAGATGTAAAGACTTATGAAGCATGAGGATTCCTTAAAGCCTCACGTTTGAATTTTTTTGGCGATTATAACACTTTTCTTAACATGCTTCTTACACGAGAAAATAAGAGAAAAAACTGACTGCATCCCTAACCTTTTGTCTTCCTTTAGAGTATTGTTCTGAGAAAAAGCAATCGTGCTTAATGGATAGAAAAAGTCAATGCTTCAAATGCTTTCTGTTTACATATATATATTTGTAATTTAGAAAGTGGAAGAGAATTTCTAACTTTTTTCTACAAAATTTCCAAAATTCCAAGCAAGCAAACATGCATTTAAACAAATTACACAAAGTTCCCATTAAATTAATTTTAGTGCTTAACTTTTTTAGACATTTACAAAAAAAGGGAAATTCTGCGTGCATTTTCAAGCAAAACTATATTTTTTGGTAATTTATCATTATCCCTCCAACCCCAAGCAAATTTCATTTCAGTTTTAAATCTCGATAATTCTGTTTATGGGTAATTGAAAATTTCGATGGAATAATTTCAACACGAATTCTTGTTTACTACTTAAGTCTCAAACCCTGTTTCCTTCGAATTAAGAATAAGCGGAATAAGAGAAGGCGGAAAATTCGGAATTTCCTTAACTCATGAGAGATAATTTTTTTTGAGTAAAATTAAAGATATTGATGATACCATTACTCTTTGATAAAAAATTTTTCTTTTTTAACTTCTAGTATTGCAGTCGAGATTTTTGCTATTAATGTGAAAGTCCTTTCATAATAAAAATGAGCAGCAACAATTTCCCCTTTCACAAAGTAACAACTGTAAACAAACAAAGTGGAGAAGCCATACGTATATGTTTACGTTACAGGGCAATTATGCGAAATCTTTTTCCATTATCTTCTGAATTCAACTCTCATCGTTTTTGAAAGCGAACAATTACCACGTGAGTGCCAACATTGAGACATCGTCTCGCAAGCGATGCAGATCGGAACAGCATCTGTTCGTTGGCGTCTCGTGGTTGAAAGAGGGTCATTAAAACCAAAAAGAAGGAGTACTAAAAGTGTGGGGAGAGGTGGGGATCCACAAGGATCCAGTTTAAATTTGACTCTCCGACAATTGAGTATTGTTTAAGACGAAAGAAGGCGTCTTTGTCGATAGCAGGTAAGACGCCTTTCCCGGGCCCTACTTTCAGCGACATTTATACATGCTAGCAAGTTATGCAAAAGAATTATACCATAAAACCATAATTGCTAGAACTCTCCATAAAATTAATGAAGGATCTCTAACACTGGTGATGGATCAATGCCATCTACGTTCTGACATACTCTGTCATTGTCATTTGAGACCCTCAAGAAATATCGGAGAATTGCGTTCGAGTCAAATTTAGAGCGTATAAATTGAAAGATAAACAAGATGTGTAGATTATTGGAAGATTCTATTAATGAAAATAAACATTTAGTTCGAAAATATCTATTTTTACTCCTCAATGATAGCATCGACTTAAAAAAAGTAATTTTAAGTAAGGTTAGCTTTCTATTTTAGCGTTCTACTTAAATCGAATTGGAACAGCTCTTATTTATTTCACTGGATTTTACTATTTTTTTCTAACAAACACTCGGAATGAGAACAGTCTCTCCTATAGCATCTCAATTCACTTGCAATAAAATAAAACAATTTAAAATGAAAAGAAGTAATTCCTTTTTTTTTATTTCACAGGCTTTTATTCATTACAGTGCGGGTATATTTTTAAAGCTTTTGTTGAAAACAACTGGAAAAAATAAACGAATATTTTTACACTAATAGAATGGGTTTCCTGTTAATCAAATTACGAATTATTTTTCGAAGCAGATTTCTTCAAATCTCAGAACAAAAATTAACTTTTTGAAAACTCAAGGTTTTTACAATATTTGGTATTAATCTTAGATATAAAATTTTATGGTTCATCATTCTAGTGTAAAGCCAACAGAAAAATTTTAACCAAAAATATAATCACCTCAAAATTTTAATATTAATTTTAATTAAACCTTTACTTAGTTCAAATTTTCAACTTAAAAATATAAATTATATAGATTAAAATTTTTTTCTCCGTGCTGAAATGAAAGCAAAAGATATTTTATTTTTCTTATTTCAAATATTTACATCAAAAGAAAATGGTTTCGTACGTTCAGTAACTTTCTAAAGCACATAAGCGCATTTGACATAAATGTACTAAAGTACATTTATGTCAAATATGCATTTTATATTAGTGTAACTTCCGCTGAATAATTTGGTCTAAAATTTGCCTTTCATCATAAATTGTTGCACCTAGCTACTGACGTTCATCATTTCTCGCTTTGACATACCTACTAATCACCTCTTTATGGATTTGGTACAAAATTTAATATCCATCAACAATTCCGGCTATAAATTCCATACATCTAGTTCATTCTGTTTCTGATTTATAATATTCAAGGCCACTGAAAGGCAGAGTGACTTTATTTTGACGAATTACGTTCAAAATTTGAAACAGATTTACAATATTGAACTAAGATTGCATACTTATTTCATCCTTCAAGTTTGCTGCTTTCACGGATTTTTTTGTCGGACTCGAGAATAATCTATGATTCATTAAAATCTCGATGTCGAACATTTATAATATTTTCACTTTCTTTACTTCTTATACTAAGAAATGAAAATATTTTTAATAAGTTGTAAAATCAAATATTTCTCCTGTTAAACTATCATGTCAGTTCGAGAATGTAAAATTTGATCCAAAGAGATGGAAATCATGAGACTAAGGACACATATTGTTACCCGGTCTTTCTCCTGGAAGATAATATCCCCATAATTCTAAGTACCTTTTAATTTTCTTTTAAAAAAATAAAGCTAGATTAAACAAAATGAACTGTCATGAGTTTACCATCTCTTTAAGTTGCAGGAAGGGAATCTGATTTTTCCTATTTACGATTGAAAACGGGTTTGGGAGGAAATAGATAGAAATACACCTATGATGTGAAGTCGCCTTCAGATTTTTCCTATTCTGTAATTTTATATTTCAGAAATATATTTTCTGTTGTATATTAATGGTAGATATTCTCATTTTGCAAAATAAAATAGAATTTCTACAAGGAAATGAACGCTTTAAAGTACAGAAGTAAGCAATAGGCTTGAATTAAAGATATTTGTACCTTACACATTATTTCTATCTTTCACAGCGTTCTTTGTTTCAATAGATTGTAGATCAAAGAACCTAATTTGAACTGGTGACATTATATAACCTTCTGGTGACATTCACCTTTAGAAAAAGGCAGAAATTATCATCTTGTACAAAAGCATCAAGCAATATCCTTTTACAGCTTCTATTGATTTCTTAAGTTCAAAGAAAGTAGAATTATTTTTAAAAAATAAAACGCAAGTTCAAAGTAAAATACAGAAAGCAGATTTTAAACTTCTTAAATTGTAAGGAAACTTCAAGGATTTGAAAATGAAATGACAAAAATGGAATTCGAATGAAACAGTTTCTTGGTGAAAGCTCAAACTAATAAATATATATTAGAATATAACATGAAACGTCATGCTTATTGCATATTATTATACAGGCTTGTTTCATATTTGTACGAATGCAATATTTTAAACATTTTTTAATCTTAAAAGAGTTCTGAATTTTTTTTACAAATGGGTGTTTCCAATAATTAACATTATTTTAATTGTTAATCATTTGATTTATTAAATTGCGTTTTGTTTCCGTACGCTTGATGTCAAGTGTTAATAAATCTGACAAATAGTTGATTTCAAATTTAAGTAATATTTATAATAGCAAAGAGTAAAAAATAATTAAAATTAAAATCTTTTTTTCTTTTTAATACAATGATAAAAGTATGCTTTAAAAATATGTAAAAAATCCTTTATTTATTTTAGAAAGTTCGCATTCTTTTATAATATGATCTATTTCTTTCCGAAACAAACAAGTGTAAATTTCACGTCATCAGAAGATGTTAAAGTACTTAACACGGCTCTCCATTCATCAAACAACTGAAGAAGATTACCACTTATCTTCATGAATTAAAAATTGACATCAAGTGGAAAGCGATCCTTATTGCATGCATTGCGAGTGCCTTTTAAGCAGCAAGTGCAGAGAAAAGGCACCGGGCCAAATAGCCGCTGTCATGCATGTAACCCGTTTTCCAAAGATCAAAGACAGTCTTTATTTTGCTAATCCTCCCATTCGTACTGAGGCGAAAGAAGCGACCTCGTTCCGAACAGAACAAAATCATGCAACCTAGATGAGCCATCGTTGACGCTCTACATCCCATGAGAAATGAGAGATTCGTGTTTACATTAGATTTATTTATTGAAGAGACTGCTAGAGATCGTTCGAATATAATTGCTTTTTCTTTCAACTGAAATTTGATCTCAGCCCTCCCGGGTAAATCAAAAAATGTCATGAGCTGAATTTATTTCTAAACCTCTTTGACAATGGTGATAATAGATGAATAAAATAGAATTAGTCTGAGCAGAATCAATAGAATAAACTGTCTTACGATTAGGGCCTGGCGATGACCGAACTTCATCATTGCGATATCGATACATATCGATATTTTTCGATACGACGTGATATTCATATAGAGTTATTATAAGTTATAATAGTATCTCTTGATGTATTGACTGATCAGAGCGAATCCTAATAAAAGGTTTGTTTAGTTTGGCTGTATTAACGTCCCGTTTTAAAGCAATAATAGGGCTATTTTGGGACGAACCTCGTAATTCTGCACTGCGGTCAGATTATGAGGACGACGCCTGAATTGGTACCCCTTCTCCATACCACACCAGCTGGAGGACGTTTGGTCCGGACTGAATTAGCATGCACCCGGCCCGCTTATGCGACGTTTCTTCGGTTTAATCGAGTCCCAAGCCTGAAACCGTCAGGTTCCGTGGCCAGAACTTACCACCAGGGACCGCCACCCTTCCTAATAAAAGGAAGTTTGAATTTATATAATAAAAATATTCTTTTGCATTTGAATAAAAATAGTTAGAAAATAATTGTGTTAAAACTCCTTTAATAAAGTGTATCAAATCAAAGCAATGTTTGCATGTTTCAGTTTACAGCATTGCGTATTTTTTAATATAATATGAATAAAATCAATCACTCAATTCATTATTTCAAGACTCAAAAAGAGACGGAAAAAATAGTAATTCCGAAATGAGTAAAAAGATAATAACTAATATTATAGTGAGTAATTTTATTTATGGATAAATGATGTAATAAATTAAAAATTTTAGAAAATCTTCTGATCACGATAAAAAAAGCCATTATATATCATCATTAATATAAAGTCAATGAAAAAATAACCAACAATCGAGTACACCCCAATGTTTCTGAATATTAAAATTCCAACCTTTTTTTATTTCTGAGTATTCTATCAGCATTTTTGCACATTATAAATTTTGGAATGAAACAAAATTGGAGAAAATTATAAAAAATTAAAATGAAGGGGGAGGGAAAGGAAAAAAGGATTTTATAAAAACAGTCAAAAGATTGAAAAATCACTTCTAAAATATATTTATATAAAAAACAGAAAAATAATAATTTCAAAACAAAAAAGTCTTAAATCAATGGAATGGAGGAATTTTTTAATCAATTCAAAGTGCTGTGTACTTGAAAATAAACATTGAACATGATTTTAAAAAAAAGGAAAAGAAAAGAAAACTTTTTTAAACTCAGTGAAAATTTGAAAAAGGAGCAACATATAATGCAATCACATAATATGGAATAAATTGATGTAATAAAATTTATTCATTTAAAATTATCTTTACCTTAAATAAAAATAATAATATATCGTAATGAAAATATATAATGAAATCGGAAAAAGATTATTTTGAAAGGTGTAAAACAAGAACAATTATACACTTTGAGGTATATAAAAGCGCATACTACAGAAAAGCATGTTGTTGAAAAAAAACAGAAATAGAGAGAAAAGAAAAACATATTTTCCACCGATATGCAAAATAATGCCTTGAAATCCAAAAACTGAAAAATAAATTCGTAAAACCATGCGAGGACTGATTCTCAAAAGTCATAATAATTCGATCACTATTGAAATCTCGAAATTACCCGAAATTCGACAAGTTTCGAAAATTGTTTCGGGATTTCGATATGTGTTGAAATTTCGATAAGGATCTGCAATTTGATATGTATTAAAAATTCGATAAATATTGAATGCTCTATCCAGACTGATCGAGCACTCAAAGTTTGATAGGAGTTCAGCAAGCGATTAAGCAGCCAGACGAAACGGGAGGTATAACTGAACTTTTTTTAAATGCGAGTACGCTTGATGTTAAAATGCGAGCTGCGAATAGAATTGTGGATTCAATCTGAATGGATCCTTTTTGCTTTTATTTCTGAAGATGAATATTTAGCGATGAAACAAAGGAAAGTCAACAACCTTCTGAAAACCGCAATTATTTTTCCATTATGGTATTATTCAGTTAGGGAACAGAAAAAAGTGTATTCCAAAATGACATGCTTATAGCAAGTATCTTTATGTAGAAGAATATGACAGTGTTTATAAAAATATTAAAAAAAATTAACAAAATAACCAACTACAAGCTTAATTCCACGATGCCAGTTAAGGGTTGAAAATTAATTATGAATTTTCGTAAAGGAGAAATGGTAATACACATATGTGACCGAGGGCTCCTGCCTCAGAACCAACTGACTTACATTTCTTCTGAGAGATCTTTTTTGAATTAAATCTTTCAGTCCATAACTAAAATAACAATATATTTTTAATCAAATAACTTCAGTCCATAACTTAACAGTAACTGAGGTGCTTTAAAGAAAATTCCTTCCATTGATTTTTTTTTTCTTTACCATATTCACTACTGTATGTCTTTCGTCTGACTTTTGTTTTTCATTTTGATATTTCATGTTTTAATCATTTTCATGATTTCTCTTTACACCAAGATTGTGCATATGACCACAGCAGCTGCTCGCGTTTTAAACAGGTCAAACGCTGCTTTAGAACACTTCCTAACTCGGCTATTCTAGAGAATTTGCCATGAATTCTAAATGGCTCTTGGTCTACCTTTTGCCATTCAATGCCTATGTCCGCTTTTTTGCTATTATTTATATAATATTAACGTTTGGTGGTGTGGATAAAGACGGACTGCTAATATTGTAATTCGTGTTTATTACTTATATGAGAGACTTTCCAGAATCTACATATTGTTCTGAATGAAATGATGGGTTTTCTAATTCTAGTTCTCTTCATCTGTACCTCCCAATTGGTCTTATGAATACTCAAGGATATGAAAAACAGTCAGTTTCTTCGATTTTATTATGATTCCTTCAAAATGAATTATTAATTTTATTATTTGCTTCCCTCCTTTCTTTTGTTTTTATTTATTTTTAAACCCAAATATTTGGTAATAATTTATTTAATTTTTTTTATGTCAGTAAAATTGAAGATAATAAAACAATCTTTTTTAGAAAAATCTAAATCTACATCTGCGGAATTGATATCCAGAATATTCATGCTTTTTAATGCTTGTCTCATTATACACTCTCTTGCAGTTATGAAAAGTATTTCAAATCATGGATGCTTACTTTATACCAGTTTTGATATCAATAGTCTCTGACGATGTGCCATTTACCATAAATTGTGCTCTACCTCCATAATAGAGATTTCTAATATTATTAATATTTCAGGAAATCTGTAGGAGCTCAAGATTATCTAACAAGAAGTTTCTATCAAATGCTTTTGCGAAGTCTATATTTGATTTTTTTAACATTTTGATTAATTGCTACTGATATTTTGATTTTTGTTATGCCCTGTTTGTAATCATTAAATATTATTATTTTTTTTGTATTATGTTGTAATACCTGCATTATTATTACCAATATTTTTTTGCAATTATTAAATATTATTTTTATATTTTTATATATATCGTGACACATGTACATTACAATAAAATCTCTGGTGATAAATCAGCTTATAACGACATTTTCTTCGGTCCTAGCATGAATTCCTATTAACTGAATGTATTTTGAAACTTTGCTGAAGAAGGTGCCACAAATGAAGATGCTGTCAAACCTATTGGGCTCCACGTGATGAGAGAGCAATACTTGCATATTAATAGGCCGATGATTTCCGAAATATCAAGAAAACCGTCTATGTAGGCAACAACGATTCCTATGCTGGTAATGAATAGCTTTACAGTTTTCTTCTCCCTTTTGAGTACACTTTTATTATTATCTAAAATTTTCCCTTAGAAACTCTTTAAAAGTTTAAATACATTAAAGTTTATAAAAGAGTTATAAAAACATTTATATCAACAATTATTCATCAAATCAATTAAAAAGCGAAAAAGATTGGCATGCATCAACATTGAAAGCACTGATTCTCTACAATGGTAAAATGTTTATAAAAGTATTTTTTACAGGTTTCTACAATATCGCTCGATATGAACATGATCTATTGAATATTCTGCTTCCCTTTTCATTGAAATTTTGATTATTACAGTTTTTAATATGTTTGTTATACGAATGCATTGTCTAATGGCAAGACGAAACTATTCTAGATCTTTCTACATCTCTAATATAGCACTGAATTTCTAAAAATTTATTTCTGCCCTTGACTTTTGCTGTAAGACTCCACACTACACGCCTCATAAAGATAACAAATATTTTTTTTTCTATCATATGCGTTGGAGGGAACACACGTTAGCGTCTCAACTACGCAAGAGTTCTTTATTTATAGAGATGCGTTAAGCATCTTTTCAACAAAGCGTCGAGTACAGACAGTTTCTTCGAATGTTTTGCCCTGGTAGCTCTGAGGTTTTACAACAAACATTAGGTGGTGCATCTTTTTACAATAAATGGTTAAAGGAAATAAACACGGACTTCCTTCAATATATTTAGAAAGTTAAAAACAATTATTTTTGCTGAAACTCTTGTTTGACTTTCCAGAATATGAATGTGTATTTAAACATTTTGAGAGGATGAAATTACAGCTTTTTAAAAATTTGTTATTGCCTTTGTTTTTATCTGGAAGCTGAAGCATCTAGATTTACTTTCAACATAATTAAAGGAAATCGTTTTTATTTTTATGTAAAAGAGCGAATCTTTTCGAAATTTAATTTTTCAAAATTATATCGAGCCGGTTTTCGCATCTAGAAGAGTTTTGAAATTTTACGCAACATTGGTTTCTGATGAGAATACAATGTTTTGATAATTTTAATTATGAATTAAAATAATAAGTGATCTAAAAAAAGATTTTATACTCGTGGTGCCATCTTGAAAGAGTTTGAGAAACATTAATTTTTACATTTCATAAGATATGTAATCATGAAGCATGAAATATATAAAAGGTTAAAAAGTGATAAATAATAAAGCTTTTAAATAATAATTTAAATAATAAAAAATTAATTAAAAGCAAATTAAGAATATTATGAAAAGATAACAGTTAAAAAATTTATTCATAGAATAAGGATATTATTAACAAGAATTAGGATATTTGTTATTTTAAAAGAAGATTGAATATATAACGTACAAACTGCATATATATATATTGACGATTTCGATTCATTTCAATTACTTCTGCTCCTCATTCTTTTATGTATTTTTTTTCTCTCATTTTTTTATCAATAAATAATATTTTTCTATTATCGTGCATTAATCAAAACCCTTTTAGAAAGCTTTCGTTATATTAATTATTTGTCATGAACTTTATTGTTAAAATAAAATAAAAAATAAAGTAACTAAATTTGTCAAAACCAGAATTAAATCACGTACTTGGATATTTCAAGTTTAATATTTTTGAACTCTGTTCATCGGAATAAAAGAATAATAATTGTGTATTGAGGGAAATGTTTTATCCAAACGAATAATTATATTTTCATAATAAATCATACAGGATATTCTTAGAAATGCAGACAATTATCTTTTGGGAATATTGCAAAACTTTAAATGTATTTGATGCTGAAAACTCTACTTATATTTTGACTGCATTATATTATGCCTTCCAAAGTATTTTAGTTCCGGAGAATATGCTTTATTCGGGATCATCTATTCATACAAAATTTGAAACAATAAATTTTAAATGAAGTAAATGAACAACAATTAAATGTTAAAAAGCTCCTGACAAACATTTCCTGTTAGTAACAATTAAATCGTCATCACAGTGGAAGAGGGTAGTTACATAAAATGCTACACTTTCTTAAAATCAATCCTCACACTCTCATCTACCACTAAAGTAAATTGAAATTAAACCAAAACAATTATATATATTATATAAAACATTTTTTAACAATAATAGGACCGATTGATATATCCAAATTATTCTGCTTATTGCTTTAACTATTTATATGAACTAAATAATATAGGTTTTATAAAGGCAGTGGTTAACAAAAATGTAGTTAAAATATGAAAAAGGGTTTTAAGTATAAAAACGTGAAGACTAGTAAATTGAAATTTAGATTATATGTAATTCTTTCAGAATAGTTCCAAGAATACCAGCACAATTCAAAATTTGCAGTCAAGTTCGAATTTTTCATTCAAATCTATTTTAAATGAATTAATAAATTAATTCATTTAAAATAGAATAAATAAAAGAATTAATAAATTACACATTTCCTGAAAATGCTTCGTCTAGTAAGAACTTGTATTTCAAGGTGATTTTTCGGAATTTCGAAAGCGACACTTCGCGGTCTCAATGATATTTATTACGGCTAATACGATGGCATTTAATGATACTCAAATATTATTAAATAAAAATACTTTTTACACCACCTTAAAAAATTTTTAAACCATCTTTTCAATAATAAGCGCAATTGCGAAATCAGTTCGTCAGTAATAAATATAGTCGTGAAATTTTTCCAAATTGATCAAAATTGAAGTTTTCCCCTGTGTTGTTATTTGTTTAGTTAGCATATTGAAAATAAAATGCAATTTAAAAATTGAGATTTTTTAAAAATTTATTTTGAAAGGCGGCGGCAGGAATTTTCGTTCAACATTACATCGACGGGAGAGTAAATATGGAAATTAATTTCATATTTATATGAAGTTAATTAATTATTTAACATTTAATTATAATAAATGATTATCAGCAATAATTAACTATTGTGTGTTGTCGGGGAATAAGAATTGTACGACAACGGACGAGGAATAATTCTTGAATCAGTCGCATAATCTCAAATTAAATGCACTTCATGGATATTGAAAAAAAGTTTCAAATTATTATTTAAATTTTATTACAAAATATGATAATGAAAACAAATTATGATAATTTTTGAGGTTATTAAATTTAACTATTGAACGGTATATATATTACAGCATATTTTTCGAATTAAATTTATATTAATTAAAATGATGTTTGATCCTATATGAAGTGAAATTAATTAAATCAAATGTCAAATAACTTCTCAAAATCAAATCTTATTCACAAAGCATGAATTAAAGTTATTAATCCAATTATAGTAAGTATCAATTATTGATACTTACTATAATTGATAAAAATTTATTTTTAAGTGCAACGCAATTTCATAAGCCAAGAAACGTCCAATGTTTCTTGATTCTTATTTTTAGGAGACAACCCCAGAAATTTACAAAAACATCAGGTTAATAATTCCGTATTCCACCTAAACCATCTTTCATCCTATCAAAGCTTTTATTGCTAGCGATTTTGCACTTGGGAAATTTTACATCAGTGAAATTTATTTTTATTCTTCTGATTTTGTCTTGTCTATAGAATTTCTTAATAACTCCAATCCTATTTTACAATTGATACAAGTTTTTGGTGAACAGAAATACGACCTTCTGATATATATATTAAACCTGATTTCATGCTGAATCATTTTATCAAATACTCCTTCCATAAGCCATTTATATTATTTGCTTGTAAATAAACAAAAAAATTTCATGCGTTCTTGACTCGACTATGCGAAACATAAACGAAATTAGTTGACATGAAGAGTGATTTTAATTTAAGAAAGATAACCGAATTTATTAAAAAGAATCCTTTTTTTAAAGGAAAGAAACTCTTATTCCTCAGAATTAAAGTTTTATTTTAATTTTGAGAAATAAGGGTTAACCTTTTCTTAAATGCAACTCATCAATTCGACAATAATGGCATCATCCTACTTACGGCAATGCACAACAGAGAAATTTAAAATGAAAAATTCGCCTAATTATAATAATCTCGGCTTAGTTCGTCTTATTAATGTTTCGTCATCTGACGAATTAAAAAGAACGTAATTCGTTTTTGTGGCTACATTATTCCAGATTACACTTTACTTCTCCAGCCATAGCTTCCAGCCTTATTTTGGCGCCTTTATAAAAGTAATGTAAAAGTTGTTGGATATTTATAATTTTACAATATATTAATTCATGTAATGTAACTATATAATGTTTGTGCAGAGGATGTGAAGAAAGTAATCAAATAAAAAAAAAGCCTTTAACACAACACTGCATCAATGAATTTAAGATCAACCAACAGCCTAAAGAATAATCAAGCCTTTGGAACAGAAGACTCTAATACTTTCTTTGCTGCAGTTCCTGACGTATTCTTCAAAAAATATTTATCGCCATGTGGCATATTATGTTTTCTTTTCTGATGCCTAGGAAGTTTTTTACGATAGACGAATCTCTTAAATAACGCTGCAACTAAAAATAAGTGAGCGGTAGACTGTAAAAACTATTTACACAATTCTTATCACTCTGCCTATGATAAAGATGCCGTATAAAAAACTCCAGGCCTTCACAGTTTTTCGAATCGCAAAAGGAAGCCGCGAAATTGCGTTTATTTTGACAAGATAATTTTACCATAAAAGCCAGATAGTATGAAACGACCTGCACATTTATCACAATTAAGTGGAAAAAATAAATTTATTGAGCCAAATTATAATCATTCTGCGAAGATCATAATTTAGTGTTCTTTTAGGTTCGCTTTTATGATTTATTTTAAATCTTATCAAAAGTTTCTTATGAGGTGAATGAATATCATACAGGATAAATTTCATGAATTCAAAGCCGTAAAAAACCTGTCATGATGTTTTTTATAATCAATCCTTCAAGCTAAAATTTCTGCATGCCATATAAAAAGTGTTAATAATCGTGAAATATATTGTTTATTGAATCTCTGAAAAGAGCAATATCATGCAAGATATTATGATGGTCAAAGAATGTATTTCAACAATATGTGAGTCAGATACATGTAAAATAATTTAAGAAAAAAATTGTATCACTACGATTTAAACAAACAAAAAATGCTGTCAACTAGCTGTTAAAACTTGGCATCAACAGAACGTTTGGAATATGTCACCGACTTAATTATAATTAAATTTTAACCTTTAGAAATTTAATAAAACAAAAATATATAAATGTTGTGCAAGTTTTATAACAATACTGCTTAAGTTGATATTAAGTCTTCTAATGAATTCAATTAAATCCTGAAATGCTATTTTAGTTCTAAAAACCTAAAAAACAAGAAACTTGTCAAAATTTATAAAAATTAAAATTAATGTGAAAGTAGTTTTCCTATTTTTAATATATTGTTCCGAATTTGAAACTAAAAAATCCCAGACTCTTACTGAAAATTAAAGATTTAGTGATTTAAGAAATTAAATTTTTTTTAAGTTTTAAGATTTCCCACTTAGGATAAGGAGACTTGGATTTCAAAAAAGTTTTCCCCTTCTTATCTTGTGTATGGACGAACTTTTAAAAAACGAAAAACATTTTAGATCTACACAAGCAAAGAAAATACTGCGTTTTGGTGGTAGGGCCAGAAGTGTGTGTTTTTGCAAGATCTACCAATAGCTTAAGTGCATGCATTAACTTCGTAAGCTGTGTCTGATTTATAAAGTTCCATCCTATATGAGATTTAACAGATTCTTCTTCTCATCGTACATGATTCAGTACTATAATTCACCAATGTACTGTATCTTCGTATCTGCCTACTATGGTTGTATGACTCTTTCGTACGAGTCATTTGCGTACGAGTCATAAAACTGTCAATCAATGGTCCCGTTTACAATGGGATTGTGTTACTGTAAAGGATGAGTTTTAGAAGAGGCTGCAACATTTTAAACGTTATCTGAAAGTGTCAGTTTTGGCGAGAGTTAACATACTTAACAAAATTTCGAATACTTAATGTTGTTCATTTCATGCGATATTTTCCTCTTGGTTTTTTATGAAGCATGAATTGCTTTTCAAGGAGTTTATTCAAAAAATATGATAAAAATTAATGACCAATGATATTTTTTTCATATAAATACTATATCGACTTTGGAACAATAATCTAGATTTTGGTAAATGAATTATTTTACATGAATATAACGATTTGCATTAAACAAAAGAATTTTGGTTTCATTAGTTTTTATTTTATTTCTTCTTGATTCGTTTGTTTAATTCAGTAAGTTTGAACACTGAAATGTATGTTACTTAAATATAGGAACTTTAAAAAAAATTATTGTTTCTTAAGTATGGAGTACAATTAAATGGTGTTAAAAGTATTGAAATGATTTGTAAGATGGGGATAGTTATAAAAACAAATCTTGAAATGACGTAAGCAGTAAGAAAAGATTCCAACTACGAATGTTAATTTTCCGTGCTATATATTTCTTTTACAAATTTAAACTTTTCTGTTTATCATTGTAGATTTAATTTCAATGCTGTTACATTTAAATGAAAAATCTGCTCAGATAAAGATTAATTATTTGTTCATTATACGACTTTGAATTTTATATATGAAATATTGTTATTACACGGTGCATAAAATAATAGCTTACTAAATCAGAAGTATATTAATATTTTGCCAACTGATCCTTTTTATCTGCGAAAAATTGTAGGTGATATTAGCTGAATTCAAATTTAATTTTCTTCTAGTGACACTATTTATTAAACCCTAATTACAAATCTATTGATAAAATATAAAACAGAATTTAAAAAAATATTTACATTAATGTATGTAGTAATAAATTTACATTAATATATGCAGTATATGTTCTTCAGAAACTTTAATTTTTTTTATAGATCGTCCCTGTATGTAAAATAAGCCATTAACAATAGTATTAAATGAAGCTCTGGTAATTTACCCTTGAACAATATAAACCTACACCATTATTGAAATTTTTACTGATTATCTATGCGTTTTTTAACCATATTTTAAGCAGTGTAATTATTTCTAATTTCAGAAGAATTCATGGCCATTTTAAACCTTCCAGGGGTCCCGTGATAATGCAAATCTCGAAACAACCTTTTCCCTCCAAATTTTTTACTATGTATTATGCATTTGATTCCCAGAAGTTCAAAAGCTTTGAACAGATTTAATTTCAAATAGTAGGAAAGTTATCAATTGTTAAATTCTTTATTGACTTATGTACTATTAATCGTTTGAAATGTACATTTAAATGATCAGCTTCTCTTAAAACAATTAGAATCGTTTGTGATGGTAATAATT
>JAPMOQ010060156.1:1299428-1339898 GCA_026543055.1 Argiope trifasciata
TCTGAACAATAAGGTATAAGACATGAGAAAATATTCCTGCGTACGGTTTTTATACGCATTTTTTAAATTTTATAATGCTGTAAAAACGGTTTTTTTTACTGTAAATTTTTAGAAAGTTATAACGAAAATAAAGTCAATATTTCTTTTATTTTTTAATTAAATTTTTAAAAAATCACTTTTCTATCCTTCAAAGTAAATATTTGCCAAATTTCGTAGCTAAACGGTATGGTGTGTTGAGAGCAGGCATATCTCGTACACATAGAGACAAAACTTTTTTTCTTATGTTTACGCATCAAAACTTAGTTAAAACGCCAATACCCTTTCCCGCCAAATACTCTTGCCAACAGATAACATGTTTTTTGCAAACCTAGACTAATTACTCCCTACCCCCTTTTTTCAATGGGCTTAGAGTGATTTATTGGTCTTTTATGACCTGTACGAAAGTGGTTAGTACGCATTTGTCCCAATACCGCCTACTATATATGTGGTAAATTAATTCCACGAGAGGGCACTCAGCACTTCCGGTGTTAACCAGCAGTCAGAGGGGAGAGGGCAGAGAGAGTTCCCGACACCAAGGAATACGGACCGTCGGCCGAGAAAGGGTCGCGACCGGAAACCGTTCAGACATGATCCTTTTCAAAGGGCCGAAACTGGAATTCTTGTGTTAAAGAATTCATCGGCAAATGCTCAAGGTGCCACGCGTAGGTGGAAAAGAGCAACTGCTGTTATCTATTGTTCATCTCCATGTCATTGAAATTAATTCTTCACCAATGAAACTTCATTTATAAAAAGCATCATTTTTTAATCCTTCAATAAACCAATAGTAATCTAAACCAGTGGACTGATGAATTAAAACCCATCACACCCATATATATTGTTACGGATTTCTCTATTTGTCGTGTTCGTTTTCTTGTGAAATGGAGTGTACGGTTTAGAAGATAACCACAATGATTATTCCTTCAGTAGAGAAACACAACGGCGACGTTTATTTATATGACGAAGACAAGACAGGACAGCACAAACAAATATTTGCAGAAGACAGCTATATACACCCGAGACAAACACACAGGACTGCACACAGCAGCACTCTACAGCAAACAATAGGCTACATTTTGAAATCCAGTAGTGACAACGTCCACAGAACACAAAGCGGCCAAACAGTATTTAGTAGGAGTGGGAATCCTTATAGATTCTGTCTACGCTCACGAGATGGCTGAACTACTCCTCTGTCTCTTCTTGCTTTAGCTGCCAACTCACTACTTTATACAACAGGCTACGACACACAGTAAATTCAGCACTCCGCCGTTACTTCGGTATTCTCTAGGCGACTTCTACGTCCGATTCAGGACCACTCGATTGATCACCGTTTGCCACTGTCCAATTCAAGATCTCTCAATTGAGGTCTACTCTATTTACGACAACCAATCCCGCTTCAGATTGCCGGTCTTTTATAGGTCCTATGAGGAGGGGCTAAAAGCTTCTGGACCGATTAGGTGCATTCTGGACATATCTTGGTTCCTAATGGACGGATCGGGAGAATTTTCGTGGTTTCGGATATTTTCATTTTGTCGGCAAAGTCACGAAACTCGTCTCCAAGTCACCAAATGGTCACCCAGTTTGTCGCCAAGCTTTGGGATCACTATTGCGACAGTCGGCAGCATCGAACATATATTACTGTTAATCATTCTCTCTTAAGATTATATTATATATGCGGGAAAGCACAATTACAGGTTCGTAACAATATATTTTTGTATTATAAGGATCACGCTTCCTGGAAAGAAAATGGGAGTTGACATTTGAACTCCATTGAATTTTTGTCGATTAATAATAGCAACAGTAATTGTGGGGGTTGATTCATTGAGTGTATATTATATCCACTTAAATTTTTCCATTCCCTAGAATAGCATACTCATTGGAAATCTATAAGTGGTATCTTTTATGATCACCCTATATATAAAACTCATAATTAAAAAATACCAATTGAAGTTTTACTTGATTTATTCATGGATTGCAAAGATTGGAAATGCTGCTATACAAGTACACAATTCAGTTTATTTGCAGTTGATTTGACCCATAAAATAATTTAAAAGGGTTGATTTATGAAAAATGTTAATGCAATTTTTTTACGAAATAAATTGCTATAAAACAATTGATATTAAAATACATTATCGAAATCAATGCAAATTTCAAAGCATTTTGAAATGTTTCTATTAAAGTGATTTTTTACCAAATATGATTAAAATATATTTATGATGCTATGTATTTTTCATCTCATTTTTTCAACCTTTACGTGTTATGAAAAGCTATTTATTTTTCTACATCTTTAATAAAATGATGGTAAATAATCTAAATCCAACTTGGTACAGAAGCTACCCAAAATGTTTTAAATATCAGCAGAGTTAACAGTATTTGAAGGCTACACGTTCTCAATTACTTAAATATTCACAGCAAATCTTTTCCAATGAGAATCCGCTAATAATCTCAGTCAAAAGCAATCATCTCCTTTCTTAAAAATAATAATTACATCATGACAATTTGATTGAAAATAGTGTTGCTTTTAAAATAAATATAACACTGTTTTATTTAGAACAATTTGAAGTAACATTAAAAATCTTAAGGTATTAAAGGATACTTTAATATTTTTAACATGATTTTTAAGGAGTAGGCTATTCTGCGGATAATATGTGTATTTAAAACTCTTATTTAACTTATACTATTTTTATAATTGCATGTAATTTAGAAAAATATTAATATAAAAAATGAGCTCTAGAGTATAATGTAAAGTGAGGAATGATCCTGGATTGAATCTTACTGAACTTCAACTCCAGATGTTTCCTTATGCATAAAATCAAAATGATAATAAAAAGAATGAAACTGGATACAATGAGCTAAATTATTTTTAAAAAAAATTAAATAAAATTATAAAAGATAAAGGTGAAAAAATAATATGTTTTAATGTTCCTTTTTCTATTTTCTCTTCAGACAAAATTACTTTGGTCAAATTAAAGCAAATTATTTACTATCGTAACAACGGCGAAATTGAAATCCTCAGCTGTTATGCTACGAAAATTACATTAGGTTAATTTTTTTAACATAATTAATAGTATAACTTGTATATTTACAACGTGCACTTAATTTAAATCTAAAACATTTTCAACTTGTTTTTTCGAAAACTTTAAATTAATTGAAACTTTCCCGGAACAAAGAATCCATACTTGGAATTGTCGGCTTATTGGGTATTGAATTCCACTCCACTAGTGCGAATGATAGTTACTTACATAATTTTGCACGGAAGGGAAGTAAATATTTTCCCAAGTAGTCATCGCTTTCTTAGAACTGAACCTGCAACTCGTTAGAGAAATTGAGATCAGTGGATTTGATTTGGAAGATTGGAATCACAATAGCTTCGCGATATTGGGTACTTCTGCTCTATCCAGATTCTGTTAAACAGCGGATTGGAAAGTGGAGTTTCATTCAAATGGAGAAAAATGTTATATGTAATTCCATATGGCCAGGGACCATGAGTTTGAGGCAAGGCTAATTTAACCAGAAATTTCGTAAAATGTTTTCAAATATTAGAAAAAGTTAACTAACAAAATTTTTTTTGGATTTAATTCATTAAGGAAATTTTGCGTAATTCGTTAGATATCATCTCAAGAACTGCATAAAAACACTACATGATTAATTAATTTAAAAATTTAGTATACTAAATAGAGTTGCACATCATAAATTTTTATACTATATATATACACGCATGTCCATAAATTAAGGATAATTCAGAATCGCACGGAAAACCTTCACAATAACGAGAATGTAAGAGAGGGGTATATAAGGAATGGCAGAAAAGAATTAAAATTGGTCATAAGTATTCTGTAAGCCGCTCAGTGCTACAACCAAATCTTTTGACACAGACGATGTATGTGGCTGAATTACCAGCCATCTGGAATGCTCATATGGAAGTATTCGAGGAGCTTAGAATCAACCTAAGTGCCATCTCTAAGTTTGGCAACGATTCTGAGATCATGGAAATATTAGTTTAGTTCGCCCCCGAGTTACAACGCTGAATGGTATTTGGCATTAACTGCTCAAAGAAACACAGCGTCAGCTATCTTTAGCCAAGGGGAACGACAATTTCAAAACAAACCATGCTCATACTTCGCGACATACTCGCAGCCTGTCAGATGTGTTTCTCTCACGGTATCTCACTGTCGCCAGCGGTTTTCCTGGATTATATAACCTATTTATACTGGCCAGCCTTCTCGTCGGACTTGAATCCAGTATAGAATGTGTGTGACATTAATGGCCGATGTTGCAGCCCTTCAACCACCTCCTACATGTCTACCGGAACTTCGGAGAGCAATACTTGATGATTGGCGTAATATTCCCCAAGATCAGATCGATAATTTGATACTCAGCATGCCTAGACATCTGGGAGGAATACAATGTATTAACTATCATTACAAACATGTAAAATCAAGTTTTGTAATGGAGATACTTTTTGTAATTGATCAAAGGATAAATAAAATCGTATTTTTATAAATGTATCATACATATACCATTTTTTTCTTTATCTTTTGTTTAATAAATAGGCTTTATGAATAAGTCTTGTTTGTTTTGTTTCTGAATCTTTAATCGCCAAAGTTGGCATTATTTTTAATGACTGAAAGTATGTAAGCATGCGGTAATTATGTAAACTAAATTTGGGACATTAGTTATTTTATTACCAACTAGCCGCCTTTGGCGACCAGCTGGTTCGCTATGAGTAATGCGTTCTAAAATTTTCAATTAAATCACATATTCATTAGCCTAGAAGTAATTCCGGGAATTGATTGGCCTGAAAGCAATATTTTCTTTAAGATGATGGACGAAAAATTCTAAAAGAACACCTTTTCCTAATAATATTCTTTAATTTTATAAATCAATCAGTTTTAACTATCGGTTATGCTTCCAAAATGTTAAAAATGTTTTTTTTTTCGATGATGTTGTTAAAATATGAAATAAGTTTTTTTTTTTTTTCAAGGAAAGCGAGAAAGGGAAAAAAGTATTGAATTAATGATACAGATATTGCAAACGATTACATAAATATGCCATTAAGTCCGGATTTCGATGCATATCCTGTCTAAATTCAATCAGGTTTACTGTAAATAAAGATAATTTATGGAATTAATGATACAGATATTGCAAACGATCATAGAATCATTTGCATTTATTTTTTAAAGAAAATATCACATTTTATATTTCTTATATTTTATCCTGTCACGTGCTGACAGTTGCATTTCTGTAGATTTATTTTGCGATAATAATTTTTTTTTATTTGAACTTCCGGCATTCTTTTATTTTATCCAGTCACGTGATAAAAACATGGTTAAAATATTTCTTTAAAAATTCGTTAAAAATAGAAGCTTACGTTATAAATTAAAAAAAACTGATACCGTTAGAAAGCTAATTTTTTATCTTTAAATTGATGTAAAAATCATGTTTGTGCAATAATATTTTCGGAAGTTATAACGGAAAAACGTCGAAATTTCGCTTAAATTTTAATTAATTCAAATTCTAATTAAAAATTCGAAAAAAGGGCTCCGAGGTGCACATTCCGAACCTCCAAGGTATGCATGTACCAAATTTGGTAGCTGTAGGTCCAACGGTCTGGCCTGTAGAGCGCCAACACACACACACACGCACACACACATTGAGTATAGAAGATATAAGTAAAGCAAAGAGCATATTTTTAGAATTAGTGCTAGGCATTTTCACTGCAAATAAATCAGATAAACATTGAAGAAATTCATTCATTCACAAATAACAGAAAGTATATTACATGCTACTTCGTCGTTCATCTTCTTTTATGTAAGCTATTTATTTAGTATCTTTAAATAGACTAAGACATGCAAATATTCAACTTCCTAGACAACAGTGAGCTAACCAAGCTGAAGTACGCCAAAATATATTCCTAGCTTCCAACAACAGGTCCAAGAGATATCTTACCTACTGAGAAGCGTCATTAACTACAAATTCACAAAGCTGTCAATGACGGCATTAAAAAAATATTAAAATATTGTGAAACTTTATCGCTTGGCAAAAAAATTGTAGGCTCAGCAAAAAAATGGCCAACGTTTCTAAAGCATTTATGAAGACGTTGACGCCTTTCAAGGACTTCCTCATTGTGTCTTCCGAGCAGTTTTCCAGGGGGCTTATCACAAACTGAATTCAGTAGGAATGCAATAAATGGTTTAGTTTTTTAAAATAATGAAACTAGTTAACTTTTTAATGGATAAATCATTAGTGAGATCAAATATTTAGTAAAATCTTCAATGTTTCCTTATTTGTCACCAAATCTTCAATGTCCTCATTGTCACAATTCATATCTTTCAGTTTAATTATAGAGAGAACAGCATTAAAAATCTGTTTATCAAAAATAATTTTTTAAAATAATCTGTGCTAACATATCTGTTTGATTTTTTTTATGTTTTATTTATTTTTTTAATACTTTGTTCTGTAAGAAATATAATAGTTTTTCTTCCTTCCAAGAAAAACAACATCAATGATTTATTACAGTTCCTTTAATACAAATGAACACAAAACATTGATCGTTTAAATTTAGTAATGAAAATTAATTAAATTTAGGAAAATCTTCATTCTTTATTATAATGTCAGTTTTTAAATGTAATATTCTTGTACAATAGCAAGCGATATAGTTTTTAATCAATCCCAACTAATATAATGTCTCACTTCTGGATTTTTTAATCATATAAAAAATTACTTATAATGTCATACCAGCGGGTGACCGAGCTCCGCTCGGAGAAAACAGGTATCGAAGCTAACTCGAAGATTTAAATTTTCAATTGTGATTTATCAAAACAATACATGCCATAAGAAAATTTGTGAAACCATTGGTGAAAAGATAACTGGTTAAAGTGCACCATTGTAAACTATTCTAAACAAAGTTAGAGTTTGGAAAGGGAACTATTCTATACAAAGGTAAAGTAAAGGTAAAGATTTAAGTGTGTTGAAGTTCAATATTTTTGACAAATTTATTTAGAAAAACCAAACATATATACATACATAAGAATCATATTATAAACCTATAACAGCATAAACATAAAACTTTATTAGTTCGCTATATTGGCTATAGATGGCAGCACGTTACCGCTTGAAAATTTAAGTAGCCATTATGGCGAAATAATAAAGTTTGAAAATATCCTATCTGTAACTCCGAACTGCTCGACCGTAGCGCTTCAAAACCGGCGCCAATCGATTCCTCGTGGCCAAAAACCCCAGACCCCCAAGTTTACCGGAGTTTATTAATTCTGGGGCGATTTTCGACTTGGCAACCATTCCTCGTATTATAGTATTAGATTTTAAGCAAATTAAGTTCATTCTCAATTTATGAGGGTTTTAAAGAAAAACAAAGAAATAATTAAGGGGGAAACTTTATAAATAGAGGCCAGCGTTTCATATTAACTTGAACCGTTGTGATTGTGACTTTTTGTTCTGTTCCCAACAAGTTCATTTTTCGAAATTGAAAATAAGTTTTTCTTGGAAAGAATTATATTTTCTGAACTAATCCATTTCTATAATGACAACCGAATTTTCAACTATCATAGAAAATCATATCTCATCATGTTATCTGTTTCTCGAAATTTTTATTTTATTTTTTTTTATTTTAACCATCCACCTTCTATTACTATTTCGGCAATTTTATTGTTCCTAGTAGCAGCTTTCGCCCCCCATAAATCTTGAGTGCAGAATCCGAAGTGACTTTTGCACAAACCTTATATCATGGTCTCTATTAAACTTGACCAAAATTTCTAAGTTAAAGAAGTTAAATCTCGAAAACGCAGTGAAAAAAATATAGCCACCCTTATATAACGACGAAGCATCCTGAAGAAAAAAGTACACAAGTAAACGCAAAATATACCATTTTTGCATTCCTTGGTTTCTGAACTTTTTAAATTTTTATGTTTCATGATTTCTGGTTTCTTCATTTTTATTAATTCAATAAGAAAAGTAGTTTTTGACAGATTTTTTTGAAGAATCCAGTAAGGAATTACGACAGTTTTTTCGTGTCACCGAATTTGTAAATCTTCAGTTTGTATTAACGTACCTATCAAGACGTTTTTACCTAAGACATACTTATCTTAGTAAAAACCTCTAATTACATTTTTACAAATATCATCCATTTTAGATCCGATTGATCATCTATCAAGTAGTTATTTTAAAAATAGCAAATATATTGAAAGTATAATTTTGTTGCTAGTGATCTTAGACTTTATATCAATTTCAAAAATAGTCTGTGCTCTGTTTCTGTACTCACATCTGAGGTTGTTCAAGCAAAACTAATTTTGATCGAATTTGACATAATAACCCAAAAAATCTGATATAAATTTTGGTTGTGGAAAAAATCTGATATAAATTTGTGAAATATCGGCAATCTAAAAAAAGAGAAAAAAATCTTTTTTTAATGGTATTATGTAAAAAAAAAATTACCGAATTCTGTTAAGTAAGCAAAGATCTGCTCTCAGTGAAGCATTTAAAGCAGGGGTCTCCAAACTTTGAAGCCTTCGGGCCATAATGATTTTTTCAGTATGTTCCAAGGGCCAAAACAGTTTTAATTTTTCTGCCCTTAACTGTATTTCTAGACTAAAATAGTCGCAAAGTGCGCAATATCAAATTCTTCAGGCAGAAAATAATATTTCAATCACAAAAGTAAAAAATGTTTCACACATTTTAAAACATGTGAAATATTCAGCCACACTACATAGACTGGGTTTCCCGTCAATTTTGCAATCGAAACTTTGAGTGCTTTGAGGATAAATTTTGATACTCGTTTCTCAGATTTTGATGTCATTGCGAATTAAATTAAGCTTTTTCAAAATCCTTTTGATTCTAACATTGAAACCCTGGCTCCGGAAGTCCAAATGGAAATTATTGATTTACAGAGCAGTGATATGATTAAGAACAAATATCAAAATTCATCTTTGTTGGAATCTTATAAGAGCCTTCCACTGGTACAATTTGATAATTTGCCTAAATTTGCTCGTGGGTTTTTTTCTGTTTTTGGTACTACTTACTTGTGTGAGAAAACGTTTTCCAAGATGAAGTACTCAAAGAATGTTTACAGATCTCAACTAACCGATGAGCATCTTCAATCTCTTTTAATAATTGGTACAAGTAAAATTGATCCACAACTACAAACTATTTTCGGTGAAAAATCACAATTACATAAATCTCATTAGTGTTTTTGTTTTACTGTGATTAATGGGATTCATTTCAATTATTTGTTAGTTATTAATATGCTTAAGCTTAGATACTTAAGTTTTCTGCGTCATCATTTCTGTCGTTAAGTTTTTCCTTGCTGGTTAATAAAACCGAGTAATTATCACTCTGTGTTTTCTTCTTCAACTTATCACAGCAATAGCAACAACAATAAATCATTGGCTGTCGCGGACCAGATTGATGGCACTGGCGGGCCAGATTTGGACCGCGGGCCGTAGTTTGGAGACCCCTGATTTAAAGGCATAATTATATTCTGAATATAAAATCTTATTTTATTGTTTTGAAAAGTAAAAAATATGTGTAATTTTAAAAGCCCAATATGTTATTAAAATATTAATATATTAATATTAACATTTTAATTTTTTCCAAAAAATTTATCTGCGACTTCAATTTATTGTATAAGTTTATTTTCCTAATATCGAAATAAAAAAAATCAAAATGATGCAACGTTTCGAATGGTGTCTGAGAGAAAACATTCGAGTGAAAAGGCTTAGTATGAGGGAAGAATATATTTCATCTCATTTTTAAATGAAGGTTAACGAAACTTATAGTTTTGTGAATCAATAATTCATTAATTCATTTTATAAATTTATGAGTAGGTATCATAAAATTAAGAATACAGAAATTTGTCTTTCTTACTGGCATGATTTGAACTGGGCGAAAAAAAAAAAAAGTAAATCTTACTTTGATTTTCTCATCTTTGGTTTCTACATTCGGCCAGGTAAGTTGCACAGTATTATCGTATTGCGCTATCGCATTATCAGCACGACGAACTTATCTAACTTCAAATGAAATGTCGTTGTCATCACATATTCGCGTTTTCCGATACAATGGTAAAACCGGTTTTCTTTTCTTGTTATGTCTTTCTGTCTTTGGCATTGCCTTTTAAATACTTCGGGTTTCAGATCCTCTTATGACACGAATTTTTAAAATCATGTTTTCGTGATTTTATCATTATTATCATCAATTACTTTCTTAAAATATATTTTTGTTTAGACACATTTATATTAACCTTGATTTGTTTTATGATAGTAAAGATGGAATTTTGTACAAGACTTTTTACAAACTTCTCGATTTGAATGGACACCAGCCTTTAATTCCTTTAATGTATAGTTACGACTCTTTTTAAGTGAATATATTATACGCATAATAATATAAAATCTGAAATTAAGTTTTAAAAAATTCCTACTAGTGTTTGATGAAAATTGTTAGTGCATTTTACTACTTTTATTTGATGCTACATTCTTTCTTTCTATGATGATAACAATTGATTCCCAAATTTTATTTGTCTCAATGTATATGTTTTTAAAGAATAATCGTATATACATGAAGAGCATATATTAATTTTATCACCCTTAAAAGTAGCATTGATCACCAAATATCTGAAATCCCAGTCACACTCAAGAAAAAAATATTATAATTAAGAGAATCAAATAGGATGATTGGGAATAAGAAATAATTATCACACTAAATACAAACCGCACTGATGAAACTTTAGTGAACTGAAAAGCATGCACTTTGATTGACACACTTTAGAGCAACAAGAATACTTTTTTCTTTTTGTGGTGTTATTTAATGAAGTTTGTTAACTCTAGTTACAGCTACATTCGGAAATTTATATATTTCTTGAATCTGTAACATAGAATAGTTAAATGGGATTTTTTAATTTTCGTTTTAGCATTTTCTCCAGAGAAACAAGTAAGTATTCTCAATTATCTCTGATAATTTTCATAACAGAGTAATAGAGAGCAGGTTTTTAATATAACAAAAACATATTTTTTTCTGCGTTTTGAATAACTTATTGCATGATATTAAGTCATTTTAAATATATTTTTAAGCGTTTTAACAATGTTTACAAGTACAGTACATGTATCAAAATAAAATGAATTGATCGGTATATTGAATACTTTATTTGAAGTGAAAACTTTATTTGCTGCTCTTTAGTAGAGCTATTATTTTTTCACTATTTTTAGTGTGTATTGTGTGATCTCAGATACTTCCTTTCCATGTGTTAAAGTATTTAAGATTTTAGTTTTTTTATAAAGGTTCATTTTCAACATTTTTTAGACAAAATTGGGGATAAAATGATTATTAGGAAATATCTGATAGTTTGTTTGTGATACTTCATGAAATAAAAGATACTCTTTCCAAAAAACAAGTTTTTAAAAGCCTGAGTAATTTAGAGCAATAGGAAACAGTCGGTAGAATGCAGTAAGAGACATAGTAAATTTTATTGCATTCTCATGAAATAAATTCGTTGTAGTGATCAGAAATGTGCAATTAAAAACACGTGTTCGGAATTACCTTACAGTTTCTGATGTAATTAGGAACGTACTCGGATAATTGGAAATGCCCTTAAAGGCGAGTTCGCTTAATTAACAATTTATTTCGGAGAAAAAAAATAAAAAATGAATCCTTTAAATCATAATTATGCTCTTAAAAATATATAAATATCTTCTCAATTTGATACGAAGAAAGGAAACGTCTTGAAAATTCATTGCCAAAAATGTTACGAATAACTTATTTCTTACTTTAAGAATTAAATTTTATTATTCTAATTATACTAAAACCGTAATGTTAAAAGAATCAATTCAAGTGGAACACATTTATTACAGTAGAAGCACTAATAAACAAAAACCAAATTCAACAACACCAAAAATTCACATTCAATTTTCAAAAATATATGTTTTTAACTCAAGTTGCTAGTTTCTTTGTCTGCTCCAAACATTCTTTTCATAAATATCATTCTAAATGTGGCTTTTTACAAAAAAAAAAGTTACAGACTTCTTTGCTATAATTAATTCTATAGTATATTAATTTTTAATTTATAATTAATTGTTAGAATTTAAAAGAATCTATTATGGTTTTTCCAGAAATATGCTACAAAGTGGCAACAAGGATATAAAATCGAAAGTAAATTAAAATCAATCGATTACTTTTTCTTAAAAATTATGAAAATATTTAAAATGTTCTTCACAAAGTAACCATAATTGTACAAGATTTCAGCACCATAGCATATAAAGTAGCGAATGAAAAATCAGTAACGAAATTCAGTCGTTACAAACATGACGCAAATTATACTACTAATGAAAAATTATACCAATATATAATTATTAGTATAATAATTTATACTAATATTAATCTAAATATTAAGTTTAAATTTAGTATACAAGAAAAAAAATTGTGTAAAAATTTACATCTGTTTTTCTAGAATAATAATTATTACTTATAACAAGAAATATCATTCAACATTTTATTTGACACAATTGCTCAGAAGTAAAATGTTTTCATCATTTGAAAATGTCTTTCATGGGCATGGTAAACGTACCTTGCTATATATGTTTGTGGATAAAGATTAGAATAAATTTTTGAGAATTAATCAAGTAAAAAATTCTAAGAGCACGTAAATGTATTGTACGTATCTTAGTATGTACAGACACAAAATTTTTTACTACAACTTTTCACCATAACCTTTTTAATGAATAAATATCTAATAATAGGATATTATTCAAGGTTGTAATTTCAAATAGTTGTAGTGTATAGAAATAAGAAAATTGAATTTTTGTCTTTGATTAATGTATTTAATTTACTGAATACAATCTTTCGGCTTCCGGTACTTTGAAGAAAGATTTTAATTATATATTTAACGTCCTAACGCTTTACCTTCCTTGCATTTAGCTCAGCGCAGAGTCATTTGAATTGATACATTATATAATATAAAAACTGGAGAACATTTTACTGTCGTATTATAGTAAAGATTTAAAAAGAAAAGCATTCATATGTTTACTCCGAAATATTCATGTCGACTTAGAGCACAAGACAAAGACAAAAAGATTAACGCATTCAAAAATTTGGGAGCTTTAAACCTTACATGAAAAAAAAAATGTCTACAGGAATTTGTATTTTTATTAAAAGGATTGTCACCAGTGCTATATCGTAATTATTATCATTTAGTTCTTTGTTTAAAAAAAACTACCACAACCTGAAGAAGGAAAGTGTAAATGTGTAACAACTATGCCATCTAGCGAGGTAAAAACAAGACTGCTATTATTTAAAAAAATAGAGAGTGTGTGTGTCGAGATCAGTTGACTTAGAGAAAAGTAAGACAATTATTATTATTATTATTTTTGCAGAAATAACAGGTGAATATTTTTCATATCTGGAGTGAAATCTAATAAGCATTTAGAAATAATTTTCTTTGAAAAAATTTATTTTTTCCTATTCTTTTGGTAAAAGTAATTTTTTTAATCCTTGTTTGATTGTGATACTTAACAATTAAAGATATATATATATATATATATATATATATATATATATATATATAATGGATTCGTACATTTTTTATTCTTTATGCTTTCATTATTAACTTTTAGAATCTTAATACAAGACAAATAACTCATTGGTTAAGTTTTGATTTCTTGAGCTTAAATTCTTCAATTCTCTTTATAAAATTTCTAAAGATTTTAATAATAAAATATTTTTAGTTTAAAACAAACATTTAGTAAATTGAAAAAATCTAGATTGGTTTGTTAAACGGCATAAATGCATTATTTTATTAAAAAATAAAATATGCGCACTGATTTTATAACCTAAAATATATCTTAATTTTATCATATATTCAAAAGCGATATTATAGTAAACTTTTAATTATACATAAGATTTAATTATGTGTCTTTAATTGCAGTAATTAAAAATATTGAATATTGTACATCAACTGAAAGTGGAACCAATCGGCCAAATAATAGTTCTTAAAAAATTATTCATTCACTCTGCAAAGACCAAATAATTTTAAGAATATACTATTAGTTTATACATAGATACGTCGACACTAATAAGCAATTTTTTAAAATTCGATCTATTACTAGTTTGCAAAATAGTTTTTGGGACCATTCATAAATTGTTCCATAAACATACGAGCACAGGAATTCATGTCTCTGCAAATTTAAAATTATTGAAAAACATTGAAAGATAAAATTTTTAATACAGACTGTTAGAGAAGATGGAGAGAGTTCGGTTTAGTTTACTCTAGTAATGTTAACACCCCTCTTTAAAGCAACACTAAGGCTAATTTGGGACGTAATTTTGAGCTGCTGTTAGATAGTGAGAATGATAGCGCTTTGATTCTTCAGGTAGAATCGGATGCCGAGCCTGAAGCCCTCCGATTCCGAAACCGAGATTTTACCACCAGACCACCGCGGCCGGAGGAGGGGGGAAGTAAAAGATGCATCGACTGTAACGGTCTTGGCATTTAATGTTAGTTATCACATTTTCATAGTTTATCTGATCTATTTCAATATCTATTTAAATAAATACTTTTTTATCTTAATGATCATTTTAATGTCCATGAAGAAAATAACTTGTTCTTGTTCAAAAGAAAAGTTTAAAGAAATTTTTAAGCCAATAAAGCTAACTATATTTTGTTTTACATAATGTATTAACAAGTTCATTAGATAGCACTTATATTAATATTTATGCACGAATTTCCTTCATAAATTTGAATTGCTCAGTAACCAACAAAAATTAACGAAGCAAATTTTTAAAACTGTAATAGCAGGAAAAATGTTATTGTTATTAGTAAAAGTATCACCAAATGATTACCACCACCCATACTTATCACCAAATGACAATATTTCAGCTAATAACTTTTCATCCTAATTATTATTATTATTATTTTCATCTTATTAATATTATTATTTCATTATAAATATTTTACCATACAAAATTATATTGATGAACAAGTTCATACGTTTGAGGCTTTCAACAGAGCCCTAAGAATTTCGGCACCAGAGACCCGTAACAAATTTAATTTAGATAATGTAACAGATAATGATGTTAAATTTAATATTAATTTAATCTTAATAATAAACAATGTCACAAGTAAAAAATGTACTAGAATGTATTTATTTTACATTCTAAAATTAAGAGTGTAGCCTAAGCACTCAATTCTGCTATTGCTGAAGAAATATTAGAACAAATGTCACAGCCAAATTATGGATGTCCTTCAGACATCGGTACATCACTTTATTTCTAGGACTAAAGCAAATGGACTCAGTTTCTCAGACTATTCTATCATTTGAGGCAACAATCTGCAAAAATGTGTGTAATAAATACAAAATTAGAAAAGAAAAAAAAACTATACGGATGGATCAGAGCTCTTTAATTACTGCTGTATTTCCCTGTTTGTTTTGAAAAATATTTCGCTCTTCAAAATTATTAGCAATTTGATTTTTACCTTAAATTTATTCACCTTTTTCCCCTTTTCTTTATTAATTAATTTTTTTTTCAGAATTTTAACTAGCCGACTCTCTCTTATTGATGCTTAAATGAAAGAACATTTTACCTAAAACTGACCGTTTTCATCTGTTCTATTTACCAAGAAATTCCATCTGCTCCATATGCAATAAAGAAAAGAGAGAGAGAAATCACTCGATAGCTAAAGATGAAATCAAATCCCAAATTAGTTTGAAAATCAAAGAAAATGGATTGATTGCCTAAGAGTGGCTCAAAATTGAAGGGTTATTTTGCAAAAAATTGGTCCAATCCATGCTAAATCGACTACAAGAGGTCATAAAAAACAAGGGTGGCCCAACAAGATATTAACTTTTTAGTTTGCATTGTTTTTTCTTAATTTATTGTGAAGTGTTCCCATACTTTTTTGAGCAGGTGTGTTTGCTTGCTTTCTTTTATTTTCAATTATAGCATTAGTATGAGAGTTTTGTTTGAATTATTATGATGTATATTTTTTTTGTTATTTCAAAATACTATATTCATGAGGTTTAGTATGAAAACCGAATTAATTTGTAATGATTATCTTTAGTAAGAATGCGGTTACTAAAGCATAATTTAGTTTTTTGCCACACAGCTAGAGAGAAATATGAAGTGTAGGATTTTTTGTTTATTTATCAGGTTTAATTATGATTGGTTTTCCTTTTCAGCTAACATCGAATAATGTTAATGATGCACGAGCATTGTAATTTGAAAACTGACGTCTCTTCGGCTCATATAAAGACAGTTTTTTTCTGAAACTGATAAGCTTTTCCCCCCGTCTTTAGTCTCGTGCTAAGTGTTAACGCCTTCCTTACACACGTGCTTCTCTTTCTATCCTTGTTTCCTATATTTAGAAGGCGGAGATGCAACAATTGTCTTGCTCCTCAAGGTGAAATGCTCAAGCGGAAGGTCAAACTATCAAAGCCACAATTATCATTAGATGGTGGCTACAAGGTAATCTACAAATGCTCTTCTACCACTTGAAAAAAAATGGAAATAATTTTTTCAACTTAAAGATAGGGTTCAAAACCATCCCATAGGCAGTAATATTAACTATAAGATTTTTCTTTAAGTGTTTCAGAACTGTTTTTAATTATTAAAAATGGAGTGGGTATTTTTAATAAGATCACTAGAACTTATGATAAGAGCATTTCTGTACCTGTAGCATACCTGTTATTTCTTAAAAATTCGAAAAAAAAAAATTGCTTAAATAATTATCTTACCTAATCTCGTTATACTCCTTAGCAAAGGTTCTGATGTTTTTGTCCGTTTGAATGTAATAAATTCAGTCGACATTGAATGTAATCTGATTTCTTCAAATTTGGGAGCCTTTTGAATTTAAATGTCTAAATAAGAGAACGTCGAATTTGGTCTACGCTTTGGGGGCTAAAACCCTCTGTGAATGCATTTGAAATTATCTGTAATAATAAATTATGAGATATAAATATTACCGAATTTTATTTATAAATAAAAAGCAGAAACATTAATAACTGGAACTCCGAAAGGAGGCCTTTTGGATATAGGAATGAAAAGCTATGACATGGTGTGGTGATTGACTCTCACTTCCCTAGCAGACATAATAATAGTGTGGAATCAAGTTACTTAAATGCCAAAGGTGGTGTGTACCATAGGAAGGGTTTTACCGTGGCCGCTGATTGGCACAGAGCAAGTGTAACTCGAATACGAATACATATTATGAATAAAATCATAAGTTCTTATAATCAATATTATCATTATAATTATTATTTTGATAATTTGTTTTATGATATTGAAAACAAAGTTCTGACAAAGATTACTAAATTCTAGAAACGGAAAAAAGAAACTAAAGCTAAGCAATATTTTGTTGCTTCAATTAACAGCATACAGAAGAAAAAAGGCACAATACCATGTCAGAGCATACTATGTTAACACCCATATTTTATTACTTAATTTGTAAACCATTATACTCCCTTTGAATCTCTGTTTGAGTTTTTATTATTTTACTTTCGGAGGCCATCTTGTTGCTTGGAACTCCTGACTTATAAGAAGTTCATTTTTACCTTTGATGTTATATTTAATTATTAAATATAAATTTACTAATGAAATTTATATAAATTTGATTTATTTTTCTCTTTGCGGAATAAAGTATTTAATATTAAGTAATTTGAATTAAAAGGTTGCATATGACCAAACTCAACAGCAAAGTATAATATGATACACTGAAAAACTGAACAAAAAAAAATTGAAATGTTTTTTTTATAAAATCAATACCAAATTTTTTAAAAAATATCATTTAAAAGAACCAAATGCTGGAGTTTTTCAAAAAATACGTATGTTCTTTTCATTTTTTTTCTTAGTTAAGGAAGGTATTGAACAGATAAGAAACCGATCTAGCCTATGCAAAATTAAAAGAAAATTGAAAATCCGTAAAAAGAAACCGAACCCCCTCCCCTTGCTAAGAAATATCTATTATCTCATCGCAAAAGTGTCAGCTTGAAATTTAGAGCAAATCTTGTTAATTGCAGCTAGAACAAATCATTAAATATATATTATTTTAATTACATATATATAATCAAAAGATTTAATAAAATTAATTTGCTTTTTATTACAATTATGCAGGTCACCAATTAATGAAAAATACTTTCGTTAAAATTATAAGAGAAATTGTTTTGGCAATGAAGTTGATATCATCAAAAGAAGGTTATTGTTATTTTACTTTCAAATATACGATGAATACAAAAAGAAAGTATTCTAAAAAATTGGAATTCCGAGATTTCAGAGAGTATTCACATTTCAGACTCCTAGTCCAAAAAACGGGTTTTTTAATATTATGTCTGTGAACACAATAAATCAAAAAGACTCTTAATTAAAGGGATTAATTTTGGCATTTAGTCTTAATGAAAAATTTGCAAATTTCTGTCAAATTTTTAAAGAAATCCATTCAGAGAAAATCTTTCTTCCCGATTGTTCGAGTACTAGTTGTTGTTTTTATGACATATGGTACCTTACAAGCCCCTTGAAAGTTAGTGATTTAAACCAAGTGAGCGCCTGTTGTTTTTTCAATAGCGCGAAGAGTACGACTTAGCGACTTCATGAGTCACATTCGTTTGCCCACCCCCTTTTTACAGATATATATCTCACAAATAAAACACAGAAGAACAACAATGCTCGAACCGGGACGCAAAGATTGACATTATGATAAAATGATGGACGTTACCCCTTTACCAGGACGCCGGCTCGAGTTCTAGTGAAATTGATAACTACAAAGCGCCAGGGAGGTAAAATTTGGCACAGAGGTTTAGCAGCAAAAACGTAGATCAAGAACCACGTACATCAAAGGGGTGGCAAGTTTGTCAACTTGTTCTTGTTGATGCATGTAATCGCAGAAATTGCAAAGAGTTAAATAAATGAAATTTAGTTTTGTGATCATGAAACTAAATTTGTAGTTCTATGTTTAATTTTGGTTTTAATCGGTCTGAACAAGGCTTCCAAAATATACATTCGATTTTCCAGTACATGCGTATTACTGTATGTCAGGGATTAATCTACAAAGTAGCTCAATAGATACAGTAAAAATGATAGATTTTATCCAAGGATCAATATCAAGATTTTTATTTCCTAACTATTGTTTATTTCCTTATCCAAAATTCACAATTTTATGCGGAATAACACCATTATTAGAGAGAATGCGAGAATGTTATAGGGAATATCACTCCCGCAGATTTAATAAAAAAGGGGAGGGAATATTTTAGAACATATCACAAAAAAGAACAAAACTGAATAATTTTTAATGAACTGAAATTTTAAATTATTTCTGGAAATTGGCACTGATTTCCCTTTTCTTTTAAAGTGCATAAGTAGAAGCTGAATTTCAATAAAATTGGACAAAAACTGTATATTTGTATAAAATACAAAGAAAATTAATCTTTATAGGAGAAACTGGACGGCTGTTAATGATGTGTTTTACGATTATTGCTTTAAATTGACAAAAATTGTATGTAAAATCATTCACAATCAAGAAAAGTGAGATTGTGAATTTGATGTAGATGCATTTAACGTTTTTTATGAAATAAATTCTAAAAGATGCCAGAGTTATTTTTATGTTTTCCTTCTAATTATGCTTTTGGGAGAAAATTAGAAAATTTGTGAGAAAAAAAACTTAGTACTCTATACTTTCTGTACTTAAAGGAAACTATCTGATTTTCTGCAAGATGGATCATTAAGGCAATAGATAATAATATGCGTCCCTTGAAAACTTTCTTTTAAATTTCGAATAATTCAAAATTGTGGCGTTTTACATCGTTAGCTTTTTAAAATATAACATAAAAATAACTTTTACATTATCAAAATTTTTTTTTAATTATTTTTAAATGACACCAATTTAATTACATTGCTATCTTTTGCTTAAACTTTGTATTTTTTAAAAAAATTAATGCATAATTTAAAAAAATATTTTATCATAATAACATATACTTTTTATCCTGAAACAAATCTTTTTTTCCGACAAAGAGATCGATAAATTTTTTTTATCTTGATTATGTAATATGATACTTTCTTTATTGTGATAAAATTCAATCTATTTTTGGTGATTTGTTAGTTCATCTTTTATTTTCTTTTTTCCTTGTTTGAAATAAACTTACTTTGCGCGTAAATTCATTTTACTGTTTTGAATTTTTTTATATCGATTCTTTTAAAATCATCTCTTTAAATTTATCTGTCTTAAGTAGAATAAGTATTCAGTGCATAACTAGGTTACTGATATGCAATAATTATATTTTAATTTGGAATCGAATATACAAAACTAGAACAAAAATTGAGTCCTTCCACAATGCATTTTTAACACACCTATGTAAAGACCTAAATAATTAATTCCATTAGATTCAAAATATGTTGCATGAAAATTTAGCTCAAACACTGATACAGTTTTTATTTATTTTTCTTCTTTTATTATAAAATCAATTGGATTTTTTTTTGACTTTTATAGCAGCTTTTATATGTTATTTTTTGCCTTTTATATGCTTACACTTACTAAAAATTAACAAAACCGCAAATTAAAGTTATTGACAAATATATTAACAAAATAAGATGAAAGTATCAACTGGTCACCGAAAGTGTTTAGAACTTAATATAATAAAATCATATAATAAAGCAATGTAAAAATAAAAAAATAATCATTTATTCATACTAATTTGAAATATGTTATTTTCTTTTAATCCGACGTACAAAAAAAAAAGTGCAAGCATTTTTTTTCTGCGTTTATTCTCTGATACTTCTAGCGTACAGCCGACCACATGGCCGCAGTTGAACGTAGCATTGTCGGCAGGATTTGTTGTGGTTGACTGCTCCATTTTTTTGAAACTAAAAGCATTCTCAGTACCAGAGCCCATTCCATGGTACTAAAATACTTCTTAACCCTCTTATTTGCAACAAAAGAAACACTAAAGAACCATCCAATAAGATTGGGATTACTTTCTCCTTCATAAATAGATCAAATAATCATCCTGAATTGCATAAATTTAAAATAATACGCGAGTATCCCTTGGTCGTCAAATTCTGTGATTTTTGACCGCCCGTAATGGTTTTAGATGTTTTGAAGAAGGCTTTTTTCTTAAACTTCAAAAGACCAGAAAGCTCAATGTCCATTCGTTTTAGAATAGTAAAATGCAACCCTCCGCCACAAAAAAAACAACATTACTTTTTGCACAAGGAGACTTTTATCAGTTCTGGTCGTTCTTTAGGAGGTTCCGACAGCAGCAGAAATTTAAGACGTAATTGTAAATATATGGTAGTTATAGATAAGATTGCGTTTCTATTTTAGTAACGACAGACATATCTCATGTGAAAGGGGACTCACTTACGACTGGCCAGTCTGCTTCCGTGATGCTTAATCCACCACAAAAGATTTGCTTACTAGTAAATTCTTTTAAAAAACAAAAAAAATTGTGTTTTATTATTTTTAATAATATAATACCTTTCGTCTATCTGCGCCATTGGTGAGGGTCAATCTTGCCATCACTAGGTACGGCCTAAGAAAACCTACTCGCAAAAATCTAGAGTTTGAAACAAAGATTACCGCATTTATCTTCCGGTATACCAACTGATTTTTTAGCAATTAAAACATAATTCCGACCTTAATACTAGTAGAATATATCCAATTAAATTATAAAATAATTTTGTGGATAAGATTCTCATTAGAACAACAATTATTTTAAAACTACATGTTTCTGGTTTTATACAAACCTGGTAAACAGGAGGAGAAAGCTTAATATTTTTTTCATACGGGCGTGTATTATTTATTATATCACAACAACCGAATCATAATTTTCTTATAAAATAAGAATCCTTTAATAGCTTCCGTGAATAAATAAGATTCCGAGAAAAGTTTTCCGCCTCAGACAGCAAATTTAACCAGACAAATGTTGTTGCAACGTAGCACATGTTTGTGCTATTCAGAAGACCGGATACTCATCTTTTCACAACATAAACTCAAAATTTCAACGGCCTCTGCAGATTTTAGTTTTACTTCTTCCAGGAAGGTTGAATACTTAGTAACTCCTGTTTCAACGAATTTCTGTCTCTTTTTTGTAAAGTTTTGTATTCCATTTTAAGGCACTGGATTTTACTGAAGATATCTAAATCTACAAAAAGTAGTGGCGATATAAAGATAAAAGCATGAGAAGGAGCCAACCGACAGTGAAGCGCAAAAAAAAAAAAAAAAAAAAAAAAAAAAAAAAAAAATCGATTATTTCTCCCCCCTCTTCCATATTCATTTCGAGCTAACTAGATGTGAAAATTTGAATGAAACGATTTTATATTTTGTCAATTTCAAATGAACCGATAATCGTGTATCTGGAGATGAAAAGGAACATCCATTCATCATCAAGAACTCATTTTCTCTCCAAGTTATTATTTCAATTATCATACAAAACTCTTCATTTGTCAGAAGTATTTCAGTTCAGTAAATAAAATTTGCCATTTTTCAGATAACTACCTGAATTCAAATGGGTAGTTCAGACTCGATACAGTCACATTTGCTCTTATTCATTAACTAGTGTTATTTGACCTCACATTGTATTTTTACTGGAGCTTAATTACCACTGACAGGAAAAACTAGCCTAGTATTTACAGAAATTATAGAGAATGAATGTTTCTCGTTCTGATAAGAGATGATTAATGGTTATTTCTCATGCAATAATTTTTTTTCCAGCGGCAAAATCACTGAAGCCCCTTTAAGAACGCGAGAAGCATCTTAGAACTTTTATCTTTTGATTAGGTGTTCAGTGTACCTGCTTTTTCGTTCATTGTTTTGACGGGATTTTAATGAATGATGATGTTAATACTACTATGCAAATTTTCGTAACATCAAAAATAAAGTCATCATATGTGTATAATAGATATCAATATTGTAATAGCCTTAAGAATGTAATCAGATGACGTTGTCTTAACGAAAACTCTCAAAAATATTAAGAACGTCTGAAAACAACAGTATTCTCTCCAAAATTATCGATTTTTGTATGCCGGATGACGCTAAAGTTGATTTCAAGAAATATATAGCAAAAAATAAAAGATTTTACAAGACTAATGAATAAAATTTTATAAAAAGATGAAAGGTGTCTTCTTTTAAGAAGTGAATATGAATTTTTGACAGACATTAAACTTTGCAAATTATAAATTTAAACATTATTAAGGATCTTCAAAATATCTATCTTAAGACAGTCAAATATTTCGATTGCGAAAAATATTTCAGGTATAGAAATAATGTAAATTGAATAATTATGTAACAATTTTCATAATTTGGAAAACACTGCCTCCAATGGAAAACGAAGCTTTTTTAAATGTAAGCAAAGCAATGTTAAATTATCATCAAATTCGGAATTTTTAAAAAATTCTGTAATTTTAAATATATATATTGTTTACATCATATTTTATGAAAGTATATATAAGAAAGTATTATAAATCACAATTTATTATAAATCATATTTCATGGTGCTATATTTTGAACATATTTCGGATGCTTAAAATAAATACAGCATAAAAAATGCACCTCAATAATAAATGTATCTGAAAATATAAGATTCATAATTATTTTATTATATTTAATTGAAAGTCTGTTACTGGAATATTTCAGTTTAGGGTGCAGAAAAAAATTATTCCAAAATGACTTGCCTAAATTCTTTTATATATTAAAATCAGCAGCATTTACAGAAACACTAACAAAAATTATACATAAAGGAGAAAATAATGGAAATCCAAGCATAAATATTTTAATTTTCATCCTATCTTGTCCTATTTTCATTTTGGAGTGGTGGAATCACACAAATGACAAAAGTTCCAAATAAAAACTAATGTAAAGTTCGAAAACGAAAATTGATTTCGGGAATCGATTTTCGGCATCGCGATTTATCGCCAATCATGATTCGAGATTACGATGAAGATAAATCGATTTCTTTTTCTTCTTTTTTTTCCCCCCTTCAAAAATTGATGTTGAAAAAAAAAAAAAAAAACCGATTTTTAAGAAACATCGATATTTTCGGTAAATCAAAAATCGACACAGTCCTAATACGATGTATATACATACACATTCATGTAATCATGAAAGATTTCGAACTCGACATTTTGATGAATCGCTACATTCTAGAACTCTCCGATTCCGGGAAATACATTTTTGGATTATATCTGCCAGTGAACACAGCTCAAACAAGTTTTCAGACAGATGGATTAAATTAAGTATAGTGATCTCTATCCTAAATTTGTAAATTTCTATACAATTTTGAACAAAATCTATTCAGAGATTATTTATCAGTCCGAATATAAGCAAACACAATACCTGCAAAACGAAAAAAGATAAAACTTCGTTCACAGATTTAAACATCTAAAATGTAGATCCACATCAAATATGTAACAAAATTCCCCAGGGGATTAATTGTCTATCAATATGTATTTTCTTAAGCATGCAAACGCAATAATTAAAAAAAACCCGCGATAATTTAAACATGTGAAATTTTTATGCGATTTTGTGCCTACAATTTTATTTCCGCGTCAAATTTTGCATTTCAATGGTCAATATTATATATAATTCCATTTATATTTAGACCAAAATATATATTCAGTTTCTGGTACCTTTGTATTAACCATATCCCAACGACTATTCGGAAAAGATCGCACGCTAATAGGTTCTTTCTTAACTATTTTTTGCTCAGGGCATGAATTTAATAATATACAAAATTAGATCATGCAAGAAAGGGTTTACTGAGATAAATCTAAACATATTCTAGTTTCATTTGTTTTACGTCCAATTCAAAGATACAAATTGCAATGTTGAAGATTATTTTACTTAACAAAGAAATGAACGAATGTAATTATATATAGGTTTTCTGTCGCGTCAAGACCCAGATAAACTAAAATCAAGATTTTGATGATTCATTTTGAAATTTACCGCCTTTCTTTAATTAAGTTTATCATGTCTTCCTTTTTAAAGTCAAGAAATGACGCTCACACGTTGAACGTAATACAAATTATTCCAAAATAAATTTTTCAAAAAATCGTAAAAAAGCAAATAATATTTCATTTATATTAGCTTACAAATTACATATCGGCCGCGCATAAAAGAAAATTTAGACTGACGTGTTTACACGATAAATGCACTTCTGGTTAAATAAAGTAGGTTACTGTTACAACAAACTTCGATTTCAGTGTAAATTGACAGTAAAAAGTTTTAAAAATTATATTACCCCTTCACTATATAAAAGCGCCAATTAGTAAAATGTTTCATTAATAATCATTACGCACACAAACCAAGTTTCACGTTTCTCTCAACAAAATTTGCAGACACATGCTTATTTTTTAACTTTTTTTTTCTAATCACAAATTTATAAATATATATATTATTCCTGCAAATGAAATTGGCCAGAAGTACGAAAAAATGGCCTAAATTTGAAGATAAAAGTCTAAAATTTTGTGTTCTTCAAGATGAGTGCAAGAAAAACATTTTAGTCTGGGATACTTTTTCATTGTGAGTGTAGTACTAAAGTTTAATTTTTTAAAGATTTATTTCTCCTCTGAATAATGAAGCAAAAGTATATTTACATTTGGACCTCCTATTTGATGAGTGTTTGCAATTGTAAGTGTGTGTGCGAGTGTAATGAAAATATAATTCTTATTGCCAAGGAAAAAAAAATGCAAAATTAAGGAATAGGAATTTATCTATTAAATTGTTAGTTCATACTACACCTGAACAAAATGATTAAAATCGATGTCTCATTTATTCATTTCAAACCTGTAATATGTGAACTACGCCAAAACAGATTATGAGCGTGTATAGAAGAAACACATTATTACAATTGACCATGTTGAGTATACTACGAAATCTCTCTGTGAAATACATAGCATATACAAGGAAGAAAAATTTCTGAATAATCTAAAGCCCTTAAATATGAAAGTTCATATGCATAAAAACTAATTTCGGAATGAAAAACTTCAGTTTTTTTTTCAAGGAGACAAATATTTTCTAATAAACCCAATATAAATATTTTTTTTTCATATCTCCCATCTAGAAACCACAGGGTTAATTTTAAAGGATACACCATGAGAAGAGAATGATGAAAATATGCTATAATAATTCATTTTATTACATTCACAAAATTCGTATGCCCTTTTTTATGTTTATCAGTACATACAACAAATAAAAACAACAAAACAAACAAAAGTTTAGCATAATAATAATTATTTCACAGAAGCACACACCATTTATTATAGCTGGTCTGCTTAGATGTGAGAAGTACTGTAAAAGGTATATCACAAACAAATTATAATAAAAAAAATAGCTTTCTCTCTAAATAGAATGACATTTTTAATAGTTATCTGAGGTTTGTTTTAAAAAATTATGACACATCTTTTTAAGAAAGCAGGCTTCTAAAAAAAGAAAAAGAAAATTATAGGACATCTTCTATGTCGGTTTAGATAGATTGAAACATTTATGCCATTGGTAAACCAACAACAATGCGAAATGACAAGGATAATGACAATGCGAAAAAGTAATATGTATCAATGCCTCTTCACATTTACCTATCTCTATAATTTTATAGATAGACATATTTCTCTTAGAGTATTCGATACCTTATTTTATGAACCACCCTCTATATAATCTTAATAATTGTAGTATTAATAATGCCTATAATTTTAAGAATTAAAAAACTACATATTATGCCTAAATAGAGGTGATCATAAGAAACAGAGGTGAAATGATACATTCTATACCAAAATAAATTATTCAACTTAATTTCAACTATGAGAGTCCATTATAAATTTTTTGTTTCTAACAACAAATAAATAAAATTTGACATTCTAATACAACATGATAATGAACTTTTCAGAAAAATTTAAGAAATTCTTCTCCATATGTTCAAAAAAATCATAAAGAAAGAAAGTTAAAGAACTAAATTTTAATATGTACCATACAATTGAAAATAAATACAAAATAAATAGGTCACTATAAGTAACACAAGTAATAATACAATGATAATTTCTCGGTAATTCATACAAATAAATGGTAATATAAAATAAATGCCTTTCCTAATAATGATTTCAAAAGAATTGTATATACCAAGATATAGATAATTTTTTTTTATTTAGGATATAGAGAATGTACTCAAGATGCTTATAAAATTTATACTATAATTATCTTTCTAGAGTAAATGAATTATAAATATGTAGTCATTATCCAGATTTTATTTCAAAGATTTCAAGAACAACTTAAAAACATAAGTTGTGCCCAATATGGATGGCCAAGAAAAATATTTTCAACAAATATTGGATGATCTTTAACCTTTTTGGATTCATACATAACAAAAATAGATTAAAAGCAGCGAAATTAGTAGCTTTCTAATGAGATTATTTATAAAAGCAAAGACAACCTATCAGATTTCAGAGTTTAAAAACATGTTACGATTTGATTTACTTAACATTTAAAAATTATTTATATATACTCGTTAATATTTAGAAAATATCAACCAATTAATGATAATGAAAACTAATTACTATTTCATAAATAGTGGAAAAACATTATGATCAGCAAAATATAACATACAATAAAGTGAAGATATTTAAATAAATTCATGTGCTAGTAAAAATGCCAGATTAAAATAACTGATATTAATAGAAACAACTCAAAGAATCCAAAAAGTTGAAAACAGGAAAAAATGAAAAATTCGTAATATTCCATAGAACTAGTAGAAATATATAGGGATTACGAAGCACAATCACGGCTATCTTTCAAAACTTAGTACATATTATTTATACGCGAAATTCTAATTTAAACAGCATACATTAAAAAATTACAGTCAATAATTAGCTACTTTTTAATATCTGCCGCCACCACGACCGCGCCCTTGACCACGGTACGATCTACCACCTCTTTCACCACTATATCCACCTCTTTGTCTATGCCCAGACTGATTGCTAGGCCTTGGTTGATACTGATTCATTCCATCACTCATTCCATATTGTTGAAAATTATCACCTGCAGGCATATATCCACCAAATCCAAATTGAGGGTTTCCCATCTGGCCACAATATTGAATCGGTTGTTGATACATTGGTTGATAAGCAGGGGAATTATAATCATTGATTCTTGAATAATTACTTCTATTATTGTTATTGATATTATTATGATTCCCTCCTCTTTGGTAAACTTCATTAGACGAACGATTATCATTCTGAAAACGATCCCTATCGCCCATGTTTTTATAAGTGTTGGAACTCTGTTGGCCACCCCTACCACCTCTTGATGAACTATCATTTTTTTGCCAACTTGGTACTTCAGGTGGAGGAGGTTGTTGCTCTTCTGGGCGGCCTCCCCTGTCAGGAACCTGCAATGTAAGGAATTATATTTAATAACCACATTATCATGCAATTTAAAATCAAAACTACAGCTTTAGAATGAATTCGAATACAAAATAAACAGCATTTTTACTTTATCGCTATGAAGTATAGAAAAAGTAAAGTAATTGTCAAAAAATTGAGTTTCAAATTTTGACGAATCTGTATAGCATATGGTCTTTTCTATTAAATTTGGAAATTTTTGTAAAATTTTGGGAAAAATACATTTAGAAGAAGGCTGATCAGCTGTCTGAATATAAGTTAACACAATAACTAAAATAAATAAACAATAACGAAGTAAATCAAATGAATAAAATTTGCTATACAGATTTAATATCTTAAGTGTAGATATCTCCAATTTGGAGAAATCCGTGAAAAGTTTGACCGTCAGGTAGTCTATACTTTCAGAAGCATGTAAATGCGATACTCAGACGATTTAAGTAAATGAGAAATCTGGTATGTGACTTTCTGACTGTAATTGTAGTTCCAGATCAAATATTGGTTTCAACCAATTGGAAGAAAAACGAATCAAAAACAAAGATAATAACACATCTAAAGAAATGGAAATTAACAAATGAAAGTAAAAAAAAAAAAAAAAATGGAGAAATAAATGCATGAATAACCAGATAAAATATTAAACAGCATTTTAGTCAGTATATTTAAATTCTTAAAATTTAGATGAAACAACAGTTAATTTTTTTAAAAAAGTGCGTTCAGTAATGATACGTATAACTGTCCAATTTTTCAGAACAATATAAAAAAACGAAATGTAATAAAGAAAAAATTAAACCATTGCGACAAAATGTGCATCTAACACAAATAGAAACTTTAAAATTTGAAGGTTTTTTTTCTTCCCAACAACGAAATATGAAAAATACTTACTGCTGGAATAATGACTTTATTCACAGAAGACTTAGTATTTTTTCTCACAGATGCACTGCTAGTTTTTTCCACCACGGCCAAATCTACAAAATGGAAAGAGAAATACTTAGCAAATATTAGAGGACTGAGCGACAATTTTACAGATTTACAATAATCATATAATAATGGTAAAAAGTATATTATGCTAACAAAAAATAAGTATTATCAATTTGAAATCATTGACTTTTAATTTTATAGGAAAAAAAAAAAAAACATTTCTAATCTTTTTATACTTCTGAATTTAGCAAACGAAATAATGCATGTTAATTGAAAATCTGTGATAAGAACGGATTTAATTGAAACTTTTAATTTGGGATTCTAGCATTAGTGATTTTGGCTGTAGACTTGTGAATATTTATCCTGCCGAAATAAATAACTAAATGCAGTTTTTCATTGATTTTTTTTATACTTTCAAACGTAACTAAATAAAATCAATAACTAATAATGCTCCAATAAACTAGTGAATTTTTCATCGCTTTATTTACTGAATTTAAATTTCTGTCATAATGTCTTTGATGGATGACAAATCAGAATCTGCCATTTTAGAAGCTAGAGCTGTAAGCTGTAAATTACTCCCATTCTGGATGAATAAATGGTTCTATTAAGAAAAACAATTTATTTAACCCAATTCCAGTTTATGAACCAACTACGTTCAAAGGAAAATTTTTGAAAAATTTGATTTTTAAAAAATATTTTTCGATTTTCAGATGTATTATCAATTATAAACACTATAAATACAAAAACATAATTTGAGAATATATTTTTAGAAATAGGAAAATTTGTTGTAAATTTTAGTGAAATTTAACCAAAACGGTAAACATTCTACTCACAATGGTAATGCAACAATCCCATTTATTTTTGTACACAAGTGATAGAATATAACGATATATGAAATGAACCAAAATCTAAGAAATATTTTGAGATGCAAAGAAGTTATGGGTAAAAATATACGTATATATGTATTTTTTCCATCCATTCGCAACTTAGTTTTTCTAAAAACATCTATAACAGAAAAAGTGTTTCACCAACACTAACACTTTTGGTTCATTTCATTGCCTACAATATTTAAAACACACCCTGAAATTTTTATGTCAATACCTCTTTAGTTTTTGATATATCATGTTAATGGTGGATAATTTGTATGAAAATTAAAATTGAAGTTAAAGACAAATTTTAGCTGAAAAATAAATTTTGCTTAAAATTCCTCTGGATAATAGGTTAGACCTTCCTTTTCTAAGAAGAAACAAACTGTTTTGGAAAGAGAAAAGTCTGAATTACAAGAAATAACACTTTTTTAAAAACATCGCCAATGTGGTCGAATACCAATGTTTTCAACGTAGTCGGATGCCTTAACTTCAGAATAAAACAAACTAAACTATCTTGAGATGCAACTTGAATTTGCAATAAAAAAAATATACAGGATATTATCAAGAATTACTCAATTGACAAATATATGAAGGAGGAAGAAAACTTCCTGAACAAACGAAAACAACGAGATATTGTAATAAGCTTGAAGGTAAGCAATATGAAAAACAGTCAAGCGTTAAGAAAAATGCACTCCCAAAAAGAATCAGATATTTCAGAGAAAGTTTCCCAGACACTATGGTTGGCAAAAAGCACGGATATTAAAAAAAGCACCACACTAATAACTGAAGAATCTCTAAAAATTCCAGTGATTGTGGATATAATTCTAGAGATAACTCCAAAAAATGTAGAATTGGCAGTACAGAAGGAGATAAGTGGGATGACTGACAAGTGGGCAGCATTCGTCGATTCCTCATTCACATTGGACGATGGAGGAACATGAAAAGAAGTATAGCTTATCTAAGCGGCGTTATGACTCTGAAGGAAAGTTTTCTTGCTACCATTTCAGATTTGTAGAAAAATGCCACCAAAAAACCACCATCATCTTCTTTTTACCCCCTATCGCAGAAATTGTTTATAAATCTTATTTTTTCTTCCCCTCTCTGTCTTCTTACGGATAAGAAAATATACACAATAATGGTACGCGTGTTTGATATGTGGAACATGAAAACTTTGCAAAAATTTGAAGAAAGCCAAAAATTAAAGTGCTATCTCAGAATAAGGCTAAAGTAAGATATGTATAAGACCAAAAAAATGCAAAATATTAATAATGAAAATGGAAAGGTTGTATAGTTCATATACACATATATTTTCATTTTCGAATATTTTTCCAATATTAAATTTCATGCTGGAACAAATCTTTATCAACAAGAACTTATTATTCCTGTCGAAATTATGTCAAATGATCAGTTCCAGAACAAAGTCAATTATTTCATTTCCTTTCCTTTTTTGTTCTCCCGCGCTTTGAAGAAAAGATATGAAATATCTATATATATTCTTAAGTAGAATATATACTTTACCAGAGAAAAGAAAAAGACGTAAAAAATATATTCTATACCATCTTCTTCCATGTTTTTGCTTTTGTTAACTTACTCGTGGTTTATTACATCAAGAATTGTATCAATGAATACTTAAATGTTTCCGTCTTTCTGTATTTTTTTAAGACGCGATTCTTTGATTTTTAGAGAAAGTAAATAAATTTCTCTATGAGTTCATGATGCAAAAGAAATAATCAAGTTTTAATAAATAAATTTAAAGCAATATGTGTATACATAAGTTTTGAATGGTTGCAGATTTAGGAGGAAGTCATAAGGATCATGCCCTCCCACGCCACCTAAAAAAAACAACAGAAAATATTTTGCAGCAGGAAGGAGCGTTGCTGTAAGACTGATCGCATTTTAGCAGCTGATCAGGCTATATATGATTTTTTAAATAGGTTCAATAAGATTAAAAAAATATTTAATTTTACAATATATGTCTTTGTGGCCTTACATATCCAATTTTCTTTTAAAAAAATCAAAAGGAATTTCACTAGTGACTTTCACTTCTAATGTAAAATCACTATTTTAAATACTAAGTGTAACATATTCTATACAATTAACTGAAGTTAACTGCAAATGAGTTACTGTAAATTTTTCTATACTACTCACCTTGGCGACCAGTTTGTTAGCACAGAATTTTTGGGGCTAGACTTACATTTTTCACATAGAATTCTTATTGTGACCGTTTAAACATAATTTTGAGGAAGTGTGATCGAAAAGTAATTTTTGGAATTAACTTCAATTTATTTTAAGCGGGAGGCATATTGCGTCCAGAGAAAAGGCGATACAAGATATGTCAGTCTATAACATCATGACATAAGCTCAAAAAGAGAGAAATTAGCCCCTTCTAGCAGATATTTACAGCGATTTCTCTGACATACGTCAACTTAGGCAAAGGAATCTTAGATGTCTTTTTTTTTAAAGATGCGTAGATATTTATGATTCTTTTATCCCTTCACTTTTTGTTAAGCTCGTGCTAGAGATAATTAAAAAAAAAAAACGATAATCAGAACAGGAAATAAGTTGAGATTTAGATTATATTAAAAAAGAATTCTTTCAGAACTTTTAATTTGAATTTCGGACATTACTGATTCCAATTGCAGATTTGTGAATACTTATTATGTCGAAATAAATATTATATTTGAATATAATTTCATTAAATCATTTAACCTATGAAATTGTTGGGATAATATTGCCTTAATGTAAGTAATATGGAATTATAAAATTTCTAAAAACAATCATATCTCTTCAAGATGAATTTCAGCCTTACCAGCAGTAGCAGCAAGAATATCAGAGATTTCCACCGCAGGCTCATCGCTTATCACACTCCTTTGTTTGTTATATTTATTCATTATTTCTTCCTTTTTACTCTTACAAAAAGAAAACAATATAATTAGAGTGACTTAATAACAATATGACAAGTTTTAACTGACATAGCAAAAGAATGCCATTATAATAAATTAATGATGGTAATATAACTAAGTTTAAATATGTAAATTAAAGGAATGTATTTATAACAAAAGAAAGTGCATAATAGTAATAGATCTAAAAAAGGTACTTAGGAAGGGACACATTTGAAGAACTTTTCTGATTGAATAAAATGGAAGGCTAATTTAGATTTCCGTATAATGAGGAAAAATTATGTTACGGATTATGCAATATCCTGCAAGTATACTGTAACAAATTAAGCGAATTTTACAGTTGCAATTTTAATATCCCTTGAGCTTCAAGATGAAATTCTTGATTGTATAATACTATTATCAAATCGGTTGCCAAGAAAATCTCAGCAGGAGATTCATTATCAGCGATGGAGACAAATATACTTTTGAATTGCTTTTCAAATATAACTATTGCACACTATGAACAATAGTTCAGCAATCAGTACATATTTTAATATTTTAGTGCCTGACTGGGACAAAAAAAAAGACTTATTTATCCTTGAAAAAGCAAAAGAAGGGGAAAAAATTGAAGAGATTATAAGCCCCATTGTATCGGTAAAAGTAGGGAAGGTGACACCATGAAGTCTTAAAAATCCATAAGCATCAGTGTATTGCTTTCATTATGGGTGTAAATCGAGTTAAATAAAATTATAACGAAGTTCAATTTTACATACACTGAGGGTGCAAATTCAAAAACGTCACAATTTTAATTTTTATAATTTAAAATCATAAAATTCTTAATAAGAAATCTTTGAAACAACACTGAGCTCTTCTATACTAGCATACCTCCTAATTCCATAAATTGGCTTTTAATTGTGTCAGAGTAGTAAATTAAATGCTATTAAAAGTTATTAGTTGTAAATTTTGATTAAGAAATTTAAAGATAGCATTAAATAATTCTTTATATTATTAATTTTAATATTCACTTATATATGCACTAGAGTGGCCCTTAGCAAAAGACTATTTTCCGAAACTTTAAAATTTTGCAACCTCCACTCCCTAATCTTGTTTTAATAAAAAACAGGCTGTGCAAAATTTCATTTGAATTGGACAACTACCAAATATGACTGTCACTTGCCTTGAAATGAACAATTCTTGAAATAACATGAAAAATTAAAAAAATATTTTGAATAGAACAGTAATTTCTACAAAGAAAAACAAATTTACATTAAGAGAAATAATTTCTACATAATCGCAACATCATATGAATGAATGAATATTATTTTTTCTCGCAAAAAGGGATTTATCAGTAGCTAAGTATTTTTTACGGCAACGATATGTAAAACAAGATGCTTCTGACACTTCTGTCAGCTGAATTTCACTTTTGCAACCACTATCACGGCAAACTTTCATATCATAGAAAAATCGATGGTAAAAGAAAATCCAGAGAAAAAAAAAAACTTTTTATATCGGGCTTTTGAAAAAGAGGAAAAATTTATTTATGAAGGAAGATAAATCATTTTCGTAAAGGATGTTTTTTTAAATTAATTTTTACCCCTTCTTCCTATTCACCTCCCCCTTTTTTCCCAGCATAAGTTAAACTATATTTCTCTTAACTGGGAGTGGAACATTGTCATCAAACAAGAATATAATCCTAATTTCTGGAGCTAAGAACAAGAGATTGTTCGAATTTTTAAAAATCAGTCTTACTAATTCCGGCGCTATTAACCTCATAATTTATCAAAAGATATAAGAAAGGAAATCACGATACGGTGTTTTAACTGTTTCCGATCACAGAAACCAAGCTCGAGTAACAGTAATTTTCTGAGTACTTTTCCCTACCAGATAAAGGATATTGATATTGAAATAGATAAGACATAACTATCACGACTTAACATTTTTGAGATGCAGAGATATACCGTTGTTCTAAATACCGCCAAGGAAGATCATAGTTAACTCCCAACAATTCTTAACAATCATATTGTATTTATTTCTGTATAGAATAAAGAAATTCAAGAATGATAGAGTGGGCATCAGCAAGCACTTCATTGCTATCAGTCATATAAATGCTCTTGTCGAGTATCGCCTAAATTTCTCCAAATCTTTTGAAAAGTGTCATATCTGAACCAGAAGTTGCACTCATCTGTGGTTGAAACAATCCCTGAAAATTAATTGTGTTATAAAATATGATGACGGCAAGATAGGTGCAACAGATTGTGATTTAATATTTTTTCGAGATTTGTGGAGGCACCCTTAATTCAATTTGTATTGCTTGCTGTCGTATCATCAAAACGTGCCTGAATTTTATCAGTTATTTTCCTCCACCGCAAAGTTAACAGCTATAACTTGTTTCCCTCCTGAAGATGTTTTAATTTCAGGGAAATCGGCAATTGCTCCTAGTCTTGAAAAGTTAATAGCCAGTTTTTAATCTTTTTAACACCAACGAGCACTGGGAACAACTTTCACTTTTCTTGCAACGCTAATTCTATAGGTTAATTATTATGCTAATTCTATAGGCTATTATAGCAATTATTTAGGTTAAATCTATGTTGACTTTTTGCCTGTCTCGCATTTCTCAAGTGTTTTCGAAGTAGTTGAAAAGAAGTTCGATTTATAACCGCGTTTCTAATATCACATCTAAATGCATCTGCAGCGATAAGCAATATGTAAACATTTCAATCGCTGATTTTGCATAATCGTCAAAGAGAAAAAGAAAGAAAAACGAATTACTTTATAATTTTGTTATTATCGTATCTACACAAATTTGGGGTCAAAGGAAACTCCAGGAAGCAGATTTTTAAAAATAAACTATCTGAATTAAGTACTACCTTGAAATTTTTCCATCAAGACTATCAATTTTATTTACTGAATCAGTTTGTCGTAATGAAATAATTACTTTTCATTAAAATTACATGAAATTCTGATTATAATTTCGAGAGCTACAAGGTTTTGAAGAATGTTGCTTCCAATATTCAATTAATCTTGTGAATTTTCGGCGATATTCCGGAAACTTATGTATATCTTCAAAAATTTTCACTCACCTAAGGTAAATTACTATATTTCATAACGTCATGAAATAAATACATAAATAACAAGTTTAAGATTTTTTTATAACTTTTTAACATTGAATGTAGAAAAAAAATGAACTATAACATGGTGCAAATTTTACATGGAAGCAAAGCAACATACTAAAATGCTAGGATCCAAGAAATTACGCACATATCCCAAATGATTTTCGAAATATTTTCAAAAATTGTAAAATTTCCACAGTCGATTTGCAAAGCCGTCTTTTTGAGGGAGTATGTATTAAATTTATTTGTATTTATAAATTAAAATTTTATTAAAGCAAGAGATTTAATTGCCATTAAAATATCGCAGTTAATTAAATATTAAATTTATTTTCCGATAAGAAGATTTTAATTTAATATGAATTCTGCTTTCTTTAAAAAATGAATGCTTTCTTTTCACGAAGACAATAAAAATTAGATTGCAGGATATCTGTTGGAATGTTTAATTAATTTTTGCTCTTTAGCGGCAATTATCGTTTGTAGGTAAATAAAACAGAGATGGAAGTAAATCCTACCTTTTCTTACCATTCGGTAAATTAATTTAAGTAAAATAAAGAAATTAACTAGCAACTATTATCTATATACTTACTGGTTTAATGTTAATTATTCATCCATAAATTTCTTTAATTAGGTGCAGAATATTTTTAAAACATCCTTAAAAATATTCTATTGGAATTATGAAATAATTTTCTCTTTGTAGTTGCGCTTATAAAGTGAGCATTGTTTTCGAACCTCTAGTTCGAGATATATTAGCATGATAATGCGCTTGGTTCAATTCGTTTATTTTGTGTACATGAATCGTTGCATAACAGAGAGAATGTTTATCACTGGTTTTCTTTCTTTCTTTTTTACAGTTAAAACAGAACAGTTTTTACAGTTTAACAGTTGTTTATGTTTTAATATACATGCCCATTCTTTTAATAAACACCGTTATTTTCATTGACTTAAAATCTGTTTACAGTATTCGCATTTCCCTAATCAGCGACTTTTAAAGGGAAAAGAAAAGGTTAAAAATATGTTTTATTCGTCATAAAAATTAACATGTATGTTATAATTTCTTACAGAAGATTCAATTAAAAAAAGACTAAATGATGAAATGATTTTAAAAGAAATGAAAATACTTCAATATAAATAAAAAGAAAGAAAAAATATACTTTGGCGAAAGAAACCAAGAACTCATAATAAGGATAAATCTGAGTCGTGTAGTTTGCTCTTCCGGAATTCATGGGATAAAACTGTGAAAAAAAAGTTACTTTCCTATTATCAGCCTCAGACTGTTTGGCTCTTTTTGGGCGGAGCCACCAGCAAACAAAATTAAGTAGATCTCACGAATTACTAAGAAATTCACAATGAAATTTGACACACACACATAAAAAGATCTGCTGCGTCGATTATTAAATCCGTAAATGTGAAATAAAGAGACTTACCTTAAAAAAATCGATTATTTTAAAAACTTTTCATAAAGGATTTATAATTACAAATTACTTTTTTAAAAATACCAAAACTAAAAATACATACTATAAAATAGAAAAAAAGCGCATTTTCCCATTTATAATAATCAGTGTCAAACACTGCTTTGTAAACCCATTTTATTTATACTTTTTAAAGTTTTTTTTTTTTTTTTTTTTTTTTTTTTTTTTTTCCAATAAACTGGGCGATACTGTATTACGATTGTGTATCACAGATTTGATTTAAAAGAAAGTAAAAGTCACAAATTCTTAACGACAGAGCTTACAAATTTAATACAAATAACTTAGTCAAGCAATTAAAATCAAGGGGGATATTGTAATTTCTGTTCATTTATTAATCTAGGATATAGTTAAAAATTTTCAGTTTTTCACATTTGCAAAATTCTAGAATGAACATTAAAATGATGCTTGTTCTCTTAGAAAAATATTTTTTTTGGAAACCTAAATATAAAAGTTGCAGCGGAGAATAAATGTTAGGCTGTGACTTCCTCTTCCTACCAACTTTAGTCTAATTTAATTAGCATATTTTTGTTCTAAATTATTTGTACAGATACTAAAAATAACGTATTAAAGATATCAAACTAAACACAACATATCATAATTATGATATGAAAGGAAAATGGCACACTACACGCTTTCGAAACTACCCCCCCCCCTCCTTCAAATGACCGATTCAAATTAAATATTTTTTAAAATTTTAAGCAAAAGAACAAATAATGATATTAGAAAATAAGCTAACAAAGGACATTGCATGTTTTATAATTAGCGTTAAAAAATCAATCTACACAACCAAGAAACCTATAAGAATTTATCAGAATGGCACACAAAAACAATTGCCTATGACAATAATGAATTAAAAATTTGTTAATTAAAAGTTGGTCATTCCTATCGTCAAAATGCCTTTCAAGGACGAAGCTATCGATTCTCAGATACACTAAATAAGGAGTTAAATTTATTTGTACATCCAATTTTTTATTTATAACAACTTTTTCCATGATGGCCGAGATTTCAAAATATTTTCAAGCAGCACATGTACATAACAGGATATATTCGAGGTACTTACTTCATTTACTTTTGGGAACGTAATGGAAACTTTCATGACATTAAATAGAATATATCCACATTATAAGGCTAGAAAATTTTTTAAAAATTGAAATTTTATGCAAAAACGGAAGAAAAAAAGTTACCTTTAGTCTGTCAGACCAGAAAAATGATTTAACTGTTACATCTAAACGAGTGAGGAGCAGATTTCTTCGATACTTATATTCTGTATAAACTTCCTGATATAGTTTCTCAAGTTGAAACCATTGCTTTTCTGTTAAATATCCAGAAAACAAAAGTTCTCCAACAACATCTTTAGGCGAAAGGGGTTGACTAAGTATTTTAAGCTGGGAAGAAAAATAAAATTCAATATAATGTGAAATTAATTGAAAGCTTTTTTTTTAAATGTGCAGCATTTAAAATCTATACATATAATAAAACTCAATGTGTGTGTGTTGGCGCTCTACAGGCCAGACCGTTGAACTTACAGCTACCAAATTTGGTACATGTATACCTTGGAGGTCGGGAATGTGCACCTCGGAGCCCTTTTTTCCAATTTTTAATTAGAATTTGAATAAATTAAAATTTAAGCGAAATGTCGACGTTTTTCCGCTATAACTTCCGAAAATATTATCGCACAAACATGATTTTTCATCAATTTATAGATTAAAAAATTAGCTTTCTAATGGTATCAGTGTTTTAATGTAGAACTTAAGCTTCTATTTTTAACGAATTTTTAAAGAAATATTTTAGCCATGTTTTTTTATCACGTGACTGGATAAAATAAAAGAAAACAATGCCAGAAGTAAAAAAAAAAAAAAAAAAAAAAAAAAAACTATCATCGCAAATCAAATCTAAAGAAATGCAACTTTTAGCACGTGACCGGATAAAATAAATGAAATATAAAGCGCGATGCTTTCTAAAAAATAAATGCAAAGCAAAGGTTTCTATAATCGTTAGCTATATCTAAATAATTAACTCAATAAACCTTTATTTACGGTAAATCTGATTGAATTTAGACAGGATATGCATTGAAATCCCGACTTAATGGAATATTTGTATAATCGTTAGCAATATCTGTATCATTAATTCAATAATTTTTTTCCATTATAAAATGTGATAGTTTCTAAAAAACAGAATACAAAGCCAAGGCATCTATAATCGTTTGCAACATTTAAATCATTTATTGAATAATTTTTCTCCATTTTTAGCTTTCTTTTAAAAAAATTAATATTTTGGCAACATCACCGAAAAGTTTTTAGAATGCATTACTCATGGCGAACCAGCTGGTCGCCAAAGGCGGCTAGTACAGAATAAATTATTTCATTAAATAGACTTAGAATCTCAAAAGTTGATGGATTTTTTTGTTAATTTCTGTGGAATTTTTTTTTTTCAAATTCGAAATTTAATTTAAAAATCAAATTTGGTCTTCGACGTTCAAAAGAATCTGACACGTCATATTACAAAGCAATATTATTTTTTATCTACTCCTTTTTGCCGATTCATGTATTTGGAAATCAGTTTTTGCAGATTTTCAGCTGACATTTTTTTCAAATAATACACAAGCCATTCAATAACCTGAAGTATGGTACACTAAAGATAACCGTGCTGCTTCCGCAGACAGAACGTTCTACGGCCAGAGAAATGTATTCTGTTGTTTTAGAATAGAAGTATATTCTTTTCTTTCAGAGGTTCCACGCATGCCCATAAGTTATAATTCTAGAATCTCATGATAAAAGAACTATCTCGCAGATCGAAATTGGGATTGACTTGAACAGAAAAAAAAAAA